>OY986439.1:82990705-83168205 GCA_963920525.1 Dichetophora obliterata | reverse complement strand
TGTTATTTACGTAAAAAACTTATAGTCAATTATTTATTTTTGTATTATTAGTGTGAAACAAAAAGATGAGTGCATATCGCACACTAACTAAAAAAGAACCGAAACTGTAAATTTTAAATTTTTAGTAGAAGCATAAAATATTTTGTTTTTCAAGAGACTTTACACAAAGCAGTTTTTTTTTTCTTTATTAAATTGAAAGAAGATGCATACAAAATTTTGATAATCGAAGGGGATAATCACTACGAATAGTTTTACTTGAAGAAGTCAAAATTTTAAAATTTTAATATGTGTCGTCTCTATTGTATTTAAAGTGAGATATGATATGTACATCATTTATATTAATGTCGATTTTTCTTAATGATAATACCTTCATTTATATACTCAGCAAAAAAACATTAAGGGAGCAGAAAATTTTTGGATTATTTTAGTGATTCTTGAAAAGCTGTTACTTCTTGAAAAATTATCGTATCAGGATTTTAAAAAAACATTTTTAAGCTTGAAGTTTCAGTTTGACGGCCCTTATTTCAAAATTTTTGAAAATCAAGAATTCAAAAATGAAAAATCAGAAACGAATGTATGGCTTTTGTAACTTATTTTGGCCTTCAGAACAATACGTGAGTTTTCTGTGTAATCTTTGGTTGCTGAGATATCGATGATCAAAGGCAAAATTATCCTTTTCCATTCAAAGTCGAATATCTTAGTTAAAAATTCACTTAGAAAAATAGTCAAAATTTTACTTAAATAAAAAAGCTAACTAACCTTTACTGTGGTTTAACCTTTTTTGAAGCTCGTGACAAAAAAAAATTTCAAAATTTTTTCCGTGCTTTTTTATGATTTCAACAGATACGGCTACATTTCTACAGCTTTTCAAATAGAACTAAAAAAAAATTAAAAATTTCTCTGCTTCCTTAATTTTTTTGCTAAGTTTATTAAAATTTGATTATGTGTTTGTCTCTATCTGAAGTACGGTGTGGCTCTTAGAAAAGTTAAAAATCTAAATGTAGCTCTTAGTGGTCTCACGCGTGTCCACCCCTGATATATACGAGTATCAATGTATACATAAGATGTAGTAAAAACACCTGCATTGCTTTTGTATGAAATCTAATGTTGTACTTAGCATAAGTCGAATTATTTGATTTAGTTTAAACATGCACCGTTTTGTTCTATAATTTTTTTCCATTTTTAAGGCATTTTTACTATGCCTCTTTTATAGAAACTTTCGGACTTATTGGCAAAAAACCAATCGATCAATTGATGGACAATCAATTTTCACAAGTTTCTCCTGGGACAAATGTTTTATCAGCAAAAGCATTCGTCACAAACATGAACAAGTGGTAACACCTTGGTGACATGTCCGGACTGTATGGTGACATAATGCAGGTCTATGTTAAGAGTTCGGCTGCAGGGAAGCAGTTTATTGTAAATAATTCTAGGGCATTTTACAAAACTCACAGCAAAATCTTACTATCGTCAATCTTGGCTTGGCTTGGCCACAGCTTACCGCGATTCGACTAAGACTGTTTTTGCTTCGCGTTATCTTAAGTGAAGTGACCAATCGCCATCCGCGACTTCATCGCATTTTACGCAATTGTCTTTCCAGAGAGTGGAGCATCATTGATATCAAAATAACTTTTTTGTCATAAAATAAAACGCACCTCATGCTTGGTGAAATTTGCAACTTCTGGGACGAGTGCGCGCTTAAGAGACTCGATATTGGAGTATCGAAACTTGACTTGTCGACGTGACTTTAAGACAAACCACAATTTGTAGTCCAACGGTTATAGGTTTCACAGTTAGGGTTTTTTTTTTTTTTTTGGCTTGAGTCATTTTTACTTTGAAAAAGCGTTGCTAGATTTTTTTTTTTATAAACTGAAAATTGAAAAACTGTATTTTCAACAAAAAAACTGTAACCCTAACAAACATTAACAATAAAAAAGCAGTGTAAAAAACTTTTAACGACATTTTTACTTTTGAAAAGCATTTGATCACATTTTGTTTTTAATGTTTTTAAATTAATTTCCGTAATTTGACTTGTCGATTTTTTGTACATTTTGGTTGATTTATGAAATATAATACAGTTTAATGCATTATTCTTTAGGAGATCTTTTGTTCTTACAATGCAAATATTGACATGCTTGGCGTTGACAAAATTGATCTTACATTATGGCCGAACGTCATTGTTCTTAATTATTCATACGTTTCACTAAGAATCTTATAGTGCACCTTGCTTGAGACTAATCTGTTGTTTTTTGACGTAGAATTACGTCTTACAGCGCGGTTTGTATGGTGGTTATTTTCACAAATTTTTCAAACACATGAGGAAGTTTAGTTGACAATTTGGGGTATACCTACAGCCTTTATCGTACAAAGAACAAATATATGCCAAAATATCAGAGTACGAATAATTCGTACTGCAGAAAATATTGCTGCTGTTCGCGATAGTGTGGCTGAAGAGGTGACCACCTCAACTCGTCAACGTGCCCAAAAATTGCACCTCTCACGCTCGTCATTTTTTTTTTTTAGACTGAACCAACGCTCAGGGGATGCCCCCTATAAATGCGTAAACATTGTGTTGATTCGGAAGATGGGTGATAGTTAGTTGGAGGGTGAATAGATGGAGTAGTGTCGGTGAATATTTGTTTTAAACTTGCACAGCTCAAAACTGCCGGGAAACACGCCCGCGGGGAGACTATTCCACAACTTAACCGTGCGACTAAAGAATCACGGTAATGCGAGGTTCTATTGGACATCGACGCAATGGTAAAGGGGTGGGCTTGGACAGCTGCCCGAGTGGACCTGGCAAACACACGAGCTGGTGGCGTCAGGTCATGTATCTCCCTTGAACACTTCCCATGGTAATACCTATACAGAAGGCTTAGGCAACCAACATTGCGGCGATGCCCAAGAGAGTTGAGAGAGGATGAAATACTTTCATGCCCTATCAAATATATCGCACGACTTTGAATTCGATCCAGAAGCTCCAAATAAGATCTTGAAGCCCCTGCCCAAATGTGCGAATTTTACTCCATTTTCGGTCTAATATATGAGGTGTAAATCATGCGAAAATCAGCTGAGGTGAAATATTTTTTGCACCGTTTTAAAAAACCTAGGCACTTGCCCGCTTCTTTCGACACATCGAAAATATGATCATTCCAACGAAGATCAGATTGGATCGATATGCCCAGAACGTCAAGAGCGGCTGATTCCACAAGATCCACACCATTCATACTGAGAGGAGCTAAAGGGCAATTCACTCGCTTGTGGGTTAACAGACAACACTGGGTCTTGCTTGCATTGAACTCTACTCTATTAGCAAGACCCCACTCGGAGATTTTTTGTAGATCATTAAGGAGTGTGTCATTCATAGTTTGCCTTTTTCTCTCAATCTCCATAGAGCTTGGGCGTTTTTTGAATGAATATGAATGACAAATGCTGCTGTCGTCCGCAAACGAATGTATTGGGTTATGCGTCAACGACAGAAGGTCGTTGATAAAAACCAGAAACAAGGTGGGCGATAGAACTGAACCCTGCGGTACTCCTGCGTTGATGGCGTGCTTCTCGGACGAAATACCGTCAACTACGACTCGAATCGTTCTGTCCTTGAGGAAACACGTGATCCATCGAGCAAAATTACCACCAAAACCATATGCAGCAAGTTTTGACACGAGCGCTTTATGCCACACTCGGTCGAACGCTTTTGAAATATCCAGAGCAACAACCCTGCTCTCGCCGAAAAAGTGAATGCATTTATTCCATTCTTCGGTTAAGAACGCCATAAGATCACCAGTAGAGCGAGCCCTACGGAAACCATATTGACTGTCACTGAGCAGTTGGTTGTGCTCCAGATAGTTCATAACGCTGAAGTTTATTACGCTCTCCATTACTTTGGAAAGCAAAGAGCATATCGCAATGGGTCGGTAGTTTGCAGGGTTCGTGGCATCACCCTTTTTAGGTACCGGCTGGACATTTGCCACCTTCCAACAAGATGGAAATATTCCTGTTCTGTAGGATATGTTGAAAAGGTTGCGCAAAGGCCGAGCCAGCGAAGAAGCACACATTTTAAGCACAATTGGCGATATTCCATCAGGACCAGAGGCTTTGTTTACGTTGAGATTTGAGAGGACCCTTTTAACTGCTCTCGTTCGAAAGTATATCTCCTGCATTGCAGAAGATCCACTCTCAACAAAGGGCAGTGGCTGATTGCTATCCGAGAGAGTGGAATTTTGTGCAAACAATCTAGCCAATAGGTTCGCTTTATCAGCCGAGTCAGTGAAGATTTGGTCATCTTTTAAAAGAGCTGGAATCGATGACGATGTCTGGTTCTTAACTCTTTTAACAAATGACCAAAAATTTTTGCTCCCTTTGGGGCAGAGAAGAACCTGTTCTCGAATGCGAGCTTCGTGCAGAAACTTTTCGCGTTTTAAAATTGCATTACAGCGATTCCTTGCCTCGATGCGAAGTCTTTTAGTATCAGTATTCTTGTTAGAACGCCAATTCTGAAAGGCTTCCTCTTTGGACCTGACTGCAATCCTGCAAGTCTCATTAAACCATGAGTGGTCTTTTGGTTTAATGCTTCTCATCTTATTGGGAATGAAAGACCGCATACCCAATAAAATAATTTCTTGTATCATGACAGCCGCGGCATTCACATTTCTATCAGCGAAACATAATTTCCAATTGAAGTTGCGATAAAAATTATTTAACGCAGTCCAATTTGCCCTTCCATAAAACCATGCAGTCCTCTTATAATATGGAAAAACAGCGGAGATGGTACAATGGTCCGAGTTACCAAGAGGTGCGTTGACACTCACATCATATTTTTCATGATGTGAAGTCAGAAAAAGGTCAAGGGTATTATGGCTATGCATATCACTTTGAGGAAAAAAAGTGGGTTCCTTCACTAGTTGAATCAATTGGTTCGATTCAGCAAATAGCTCAACATATTGCCCAACAGGTGTCAATGGGCCCGAGTGACGTAACCAAGCCGGGTTGTGGACATTGAAATCGCCTGCTACAACGATCTCACTGTCAGGAAACAACCCCGAAATATGCGTAATCGAATCAGAGAGAGAGTCCAGTTTGTTAAAAGTGGGCTCTCTCCCTAGATTCGGGCTTCTATAAATAAAACAAAAATGCAGCAAGTGAGAGCGAAGCCTGAACCTAACCCACATTGAGCTAAACTCTGGATCGGTCACGTTCAGACTCCTCTCCTCCGCGATGCCTCTATGCAAAGAAAACAATGGCAGTAAGCAGTACCCAGGTATATGAAAATCCAGTGGATCTGCATCCTCGGCCACCTGGGTCTCGCCTAGTGCCATTATTTCAGGCCTATGTAGAGTACAATGAACATATACCGAGAAAAAATTCGCCCTCAGTCCACGAATATTGCAAAAATCTATGCGAAAATGACCCGACATTTCCGCACCATGCAAATATCAAACAAATAAGGGCATATAAGGTAATTAGTTACATCTGCAAGAGAGCTGCACAACATTAGCAATATAAAAAGTACTGAAGCAAGTGTTATGCCTTTACTTCAGCACAATTCAACCCACTGTGCAACCTTACCCACAGACGCAACTAATTGGAGAGGATAGCGGAATTGACGGAAACGAAAACAACAACAATTACTTACACAGCGAGGAGCATAGAAAAGCCCCTCGCGTGGTCAGCAAAAAAAAAAACATCTATGCTGTCCAGCGATGTTGATGCAGCAACTGGCGGCTCTCTCCAAAACCGGTTATTGCACTCACAGAACTGGCGATGCTATCAAAACTTCGCTTCTTCTAGCCGTAATATTACGGTTCTCAAAAAATTTAATATGCGAGGCTCTGACAACTTCTACAAGGGCTGTTAGATTCCTGTTTAAGAGATGCTCTGCCGGTTTTGACAACCTCACAGAAAGTTGTAAGAACTTTTAATGGTGAGAGGAATTCGGTTTTGATAGCCGAATTGTGGAGAGGTCATAACAGCGCCTTTTACGATAGTGAGAGGAATTCGGTTTTGACAGCCGAGTTGAGGAGGGGTCATAACAGCGCCTTTTGCGATGGTGAGAGGAATTCAGTTTTGACAGCCGAATTGTGGAGGGGTCATAATAGCGCCTTTTGCGATGGTGAGAGGAATTCGGTTTTGAGAGTCAAATTGTGGAGGGGTCATAACAGCGCCTTTTGCAATGGTGAGAGGAATTCGGTTTTGATAGCCATAAATCCTTATGTTGAGGTTGTCAGAACTTTTTCCATTTAAGCTACTTACCTCTGCGCTTTTAAGGTTATCACCAATTTCTTAATGCCGTTTGCAAAATAAAAGTGTTATTTTTAAATATTTTTTTAATTTTTATTTCAAATCATTTGAAAAATATTACTTTTTTGATCAAATAAAAATAAAATTTTAATTGTTCATAGAACTTTACAAACTATTTTTTAAAAAATTTTTTTTATGGAACTTTAAAAATCGCATATTATAAACTACAAACCATTCGCATGCATCTGAAACATGCTTACAAATATTCCTAGACAATGGAATTGTAAAATAGTCCATGCCTTTTTCAAAACAATAGGCATAATATTTATTATCAAAGTAAAGCGATTATCAAAGTAAATACCGATTAACTTTAAAAGCAATTTTTTTAATATTTGCCAACAAGCACGCTGCAAAGCCAAAACTAAAATGGAGAAATTTGTCTTTTGTGGTTTTAGTATCTTCAGTAAAAGCGTGAAAACCGTATTGAGGCTACAATAGCTGTATTAGAGTTTCTCTACACGCAATATTTAAAAGTTGGTTGCAGTAGCCACAATACTAAATGTATCACAACTGTAACCACAGCTCTTATTTTCAAAAGACGCTCAACATAATTTTTGTTTTTTTTTTATGATTATTGCAGATTCAATAAGGGCTATGAGAGCTTACATAAAGTGCTTGCAATAAACTTTCAGCTAAGGTGACTTCATTTCATATATTATAACTCTAGTATGGCTACTACAGCCTCATCTTTTTCATGGCAGCCATGTACAAAATTCAATATTTCCCTGAGTGTGGCGATCCTTTGTTGTTGTTATTGATCTTGCTAGTTTTTTATTTTATTTATTTCAAAACAAAACACGACGAAACATATAACATTAGTCGCGGTGCAATATGAAACAAAACAACACAATTAATAAGTTTAATTAAAATATGTGACTGAAACGGACGGACGCACGTCAACACGCAACGAATTCACAAACGCAACTCCCATTGATGAACATTATTCATAAAGACTTGCATTTACACGCTTACAAGGTGCAATTGACTCAAGAACTAAAGCCTCTTTACTATTTCAAGCGCCGTCAATGGTCAGAATGGTGGCAAGAAATGGCAACAGTAGATGATAAATTTTCGAAGAAAATCATCTTCAGTGATGAGGCACATTTTCACCTCAGTGGATTCGTCACTAAGCAGAATTGCCGTATTTGGGCGAATGATAATCCAAGAGTAATTGTTGAAAAACCAATGCACCTACAAAGAGTAACTGTTTGGTGCGGTTTATGGACTGGCGGCATCATCGGGCCGTATTTTTTCCAAAATGAGGCCGGTCGGGCAGTTACTGTGAATGGTGTTCGCTATAGTGAGATGACCTCCCTAGGGGGCATTTGCGACCACCCCTACCCATACGAGTTTTTTCTCGTCTCATTTCGAGGAATCACCCCCCGCATTATTGTCCGCTAATGTGTTTAGTCTAACTATATAATAAAATACTTAAGTATAATTAACTGCTCTTACATTAAAGACAATTTATAAGAACTGAAAGTAAGAAAATTTCTAATAAAATATATAAAAGAGGAGAAAATTCTTTCTCGCGAACAAATTTTAAGTTAAACAAAAAAAAATCATTTTCGTCTGAATAAACAAAGCATAAAATCACCAAATAGCCAAAAACTGACCGCGAGAAAAAAAATAGCCACTTATGGCTATAAATAGCCATAACGACAATAGCGATTACTACTACGCAGGTTTGCGCATGCGTTACTAAGCATGCGTTGTGCTTTGAAAACTCTATTTATTTCTGAAATACCATAATAAATTCGAATTATCTATACTATGCATTATATTTATTCCATATTAAAAATATATTTTGTTAATAAAATTTTAATTTAAAATTACTTTTAAAATATACATGTATGTTCTTTACTACAGGAAAAATAAATAATTTACATTTTTCCTATATTTATTTTCATTTATTAAACATAAATTTGAATAACATTTAGTTTTGAACAAAACAACAAAACAAATGAACAAGAACAAAAAATTCATCAATAAGAATATCAAACGAAAACTTTTTATAAAACAAAACAAGTTTTTACATGAATTTTATTGTGAGCTTTTTAGATCAAGTAAGTTTGAAGACGGCAACAACAACTACAAATTTGTTTTTAAATAATTTTTAATACTTTAAGATAGTTTTGAAAAATATAAATGAAAAAACCTGAATTTTTCTCTAGTACTGTATAAAAAGGAATTCCAAGTCTATACTAACAATACTATCGTAAATGTGTCGTTTTTTGTGTCGCTGTGCTAGCTGAGTATAGAAAAAAGAGAAAGATCAATATGGAATTTATTGAAACTCTCGCAAAACAATCACGTAAAAAGAACACGATTAAGCATGCGTTGCATCTGGGATGATTTTATAAAAATATTGACACTTTTATTATATATACACGGTTAGAAATCTTGGAATAAATTTTGATACAAGCAAAGAATTACAAAAATTTTTAATTCAAAAAGTATTGAATTCAATACTCCTCAATTGATTATAACATTTTTAAATATATTTATTTTTACGTTTTAATACAGTTCAAATATTACAACGATATTTTATACCCTTGGTATCAATTTGATAATATTGTGATATAATATTTAATTTTTAAGATATGCTGTATTATATTTTAATACAATTTCGTATTAAATTTTAATACATTTTAAATATTACAAAGCTATTTTATACGCTTTGGAATCAAATTGATACTAAATTTACTATTATATAATTTTTAATACAAAATCAGTATTAAAAATTAATAAAAACTGAGCATTAAGTCTTGATACTTTTTTTATTAAAAATTTATTTTACTATTTGGCCAGTATTTAATTTTATTACAATTTTGGTATGGTCATATATGTAAGCCCAAAAGTATTAAAAATTTATTCCAAGATTTCTTATCATGTACTTATTATTAAAATACCTACAAAAAGATACCACTAAAATACTATGTAGTACAAATGTGATATTTTAAAACTTTTTTCATAAAAAATTTAAATGTAATTGTAATTAAAACAATCCAACAGCGCATACCGCAAAATGTGTTTTGTTACCCTCAACGCCATTATTCGCCTATGTAGAGGTTGAACTGGTAACTTCTTTATCCTTATATTGTAATCTATATTTTTATTGTAATAAACGACATCGATAAAAAGAAATAGAATTCTTAGTAAACATAATTTTTTTTAATTTTGCCTAATCTTTGTTTGGAGAATTTGGTAAGGTGTATTTTATTTCACTGTATTCAATACTATAATTGTGGGTTTCACATTGTTAGCTACATATTTCCCCATCTTTCAGGCAGCATACCATTTCCGCGTAAAAAAATTCCTCGTCTGTTAAAGCTATCCTAGAATCAACTCAATTTTTGGCTTCTACGTAAAAATTTAAGTTCAGCTCGACCAGGACAGGCGTCATCAACCAGAATTAGTGTAGAAAAAATTTTTAATCAATTGCAAAACATTTCTGATGTATGGGCATTTCCAAACTGGCGTTACGGACGATTTGTACGAAGAAATATGAAAGAATGGAATGATTAAGTCTAATTTTTAAAAAGTTTTTTTTATATTTGCGTAGTAATTAAGTAGCACTATATAACACAGGGGTTACACGAGACAGTACAGTTTAGACAGCCACAACACATTAACAAATTTTACCCACTCACAGACACTTTTGATACTGTCTGTTCCACTGTCTTAACTTTTTTGTAGACAATCGGCAGGACAGTAGCTATTTAGTTTAGATATTTAGCATATCAAATGACATAAGACGAGTAAATTTAAAAGAATTAATTGAAAATTTGTAATTCTATGGCATGCTCGTAGTTTTAACAAAAATTTTCTTCAGAAATTTTTTACTGTTTTGTCTACTGTCTTGCTCTCTCTTATTCACAGACATAAAGTTTGACAACTAATTTGTATTTTTCACTGTTTTGACAGTACTGTCTCGTGTAACCTCTGTGTTAAGTAAAAACAATAACAACAATCGAGCCTATGGATTTAAAAATATAAGCAACATTATGTGCTGGCGTTACGTTACAAGAAAAGGAAGTGATTTTTGACTTGAATTACAGAATTTGCAAAACTCTTTGGTCAAGACTTTTTGTATACAACTTGATTTAGGAGGGTTTTCAATAACATAAGTTTATTTTTCAAAACATAACATTTAAAAATGTTCTCTTTTGTTTTTGATTCTTTTGGATCTGGCGTTACGTAACGTAAATTTCCATTGTAGTTCAATTGGATAATTAAAAAATTAGGTATTTAAGTTATTATATAATTTAGTAATTTAAAAACACAAGTAATATATTGTCCTTTCATTGCCTTAACCATTTTTTATTATCTTTAGCCAATACCTTCTATTTTTACTAAAACAAAAAAGTCTACGAAACATTTACTAAATATTTACGAAAAAGAAAAACTGCATTTGTTTGTGTGGAAACGATTTGATCATAATTGTAAACAAGTTTGTGCAAAGTTAAATAATTAATTAATAAAGTTAAAATGTTTCTTTTTGATAATAACATAAAATAATAAGTTTTTAATAAGTTTTAATTTTTTGGTCCATGTATACTTTTCTGTGGAAATGCCCATATGGTGTTTCATATGAAATAACTAAGCTAAGGTGAGTAGTACATGTGCTAAAGTTAATCTAGTAATTGGCTTTTATATAGAAGTTATAGTTAAATTCTCAAAAAATTAAGCAAACATTTGTTAAGTAAAACTTAAAATATACAAATAACTTTGAGCCATCAAAAACACTGACAAGGTCATATGTAAACAAACAAAGATAAATATACAAACACCAAACAATAAAAGAACAATTGATGTTTCACAATTCCAAGCACGACATTGTCAGCTAGCTGTATCGACAACAACAACAATGACAACAATAACACAGATATGTGTATTTTTGGTGGCATAAACTAGCTGCAAGGATATGCCGCAACATTATGGCAATTCGTCATTGACACCATATCAGTGATTTTTGGCACATTAATCAGCGCTTTTTAAGGATTTCATAATGCGCACAATGCATGCAAATAAGGCAGACAGACACTCAAAAGTAGTTACATTAACAACAAAAAAACAAAGAAACTGAACATTCAAAAATAATGACCTTCCATTGTATTAGGCACGCTAAACAAAGTAGCGATAAGTAAATATTGTTCAAAAAGCAGCATGTTACTTATGAATGTATTACAAGCACGTGGTCCTTGATACATATATAATTTAAAACCAATGTAAAAAAATTTCAGTATTTGATAAAGCAATTCTTACAAAATAGTTTGTTTTCTTTCAACCAGAGAAAAACCGCAAGGTAAAAATAAATATGAACTTACTTGATGCTTGAAAAAGTTGTTTTTAATATTCAACACTTCATTTTAACTTAAAAGAATATTTTAATATATAATTGAATATGAATGAATTTTAATTTAAAGAATAAGACACTTTATTATTAGTACGTAAATTTAATTTAAAGTGCAAAAACTGAAATCAATATAAAAAAAAATTAGTTTTTACTTTGGAGAATAATTTAATCATATATTTGAACACTTCATTTCAAATATTTATACTCTTTGGTTTAAGTATGAAAACCATTTCAATCAACTTTTTTCATTGTTACGTAAAAATCAAAGGGGATACACTTTAGAATGAATACTTTACCCTTTGAAGCTAAATCATTAGCAAAAAGAGTTAAATCGAAGTGCTAATATTTAAATTTACTACGTTGTTTCTCGGTGTTTAAATCCCATGTTTTAGGCTTTTTTTTAGTTAGTCAAAGCATGTTTAAGTCTTCTGCTTGGTGAATCATTAAACAACGCACTCACCTCTGACCACAAAGACATTCTATTCCCATCCATGTAATCAGAGTAGTCAAGAGCTAATGAGCACATAATGCACATCACAGTTCAACGACATGTTTGTCGACCCAAAATAAAAAATAAATACAACAGCAAGAAGCATATAAAACCAACATGTTGTCATGTTTTTTTTAAGGTACTGTCATAAAGTCTGAAAAACCAGTCTCTTTTTTTAAAACTTCTTGTTTCGGTTTATTTGAATTAATCAAACTTATGCCGCTTTGACTGTCATGTCAGTTCAGTTACTCAGTCAGTCAGTCAGTCGGTCAGCCGCTCACTGTTCCAACTTCAAAGCTTGTTGTGCAATTTATTCCTTGTCGTCTTGCCTCATTTTACTTTCTAAGTTTTTTTTTTTTTTTCTTTTTTGTCCTTTTTATCCTGTACGAGTTTGATATGCTAAGTTCAAAAAGACATCAACTTCAACGAGGCTGTGGATGAGCCGTTGACAGTTGCTGTAGCTACTCACTCATAAAGCCAACGTCAAGAAAATCTGGCAAAAAAATTTGCATACGTCAGGCATTCCAAAAAGATAATAAAGATGTTACGAAAAAAATTGTATGTTTAATTGACATCGCTGAAATACAGAGCATTTCTTAACAGCTCGTCAAAAATTTAAGGAAGTGTTGCTTTTAACTTTATTTTCACACATACTGCTTATATAAATGCTGGCTGTTTTCAATAAGATATGATTTAATTAATTTATTCAGTCCTTTGAAATTGCCTACTATGCGGAATTTGTTTGATTTAATCGATAAAAGTTTATGAAAAACAATTTAATTTAATGCAATTTGACAACATTTTTTTACAAATACAAATATAAATTTTTTTCTAAGAGTGTTTTTGATTACAGTTTTGTTATTTATGCCTAAAAAACATTTTCAATATGATACTAACATAGGAATTAAAAAATGTGCACTTTTAAGGTTACATAATTTATATTACATTGACACACAAAATGCTAGCAAATTTTTACATTATAATTTACATTAAAATTATATTTTACATTACATTATAGCTTACATTAAAAATAAACTATTATATATTTGAAATTTGAGAGTATTTGTAATTACTTTGGAAAAAAACTGCTGTTAATGCCTAAACAGATTGAATGGCGCACTATGCACTTTCTTCGATTGAAATTTGCTCGAAAATAAGTAATATCGCAAAAATTTAAGATCGATGTAAATGTTAAATATTTTTTCTTACATTAAAATGTCAAAATTTTATATATATAATTTTTCTTGTCAATCTTCTATAAATGAGCAAATATTTGCTTAAAACTTTGGAACTTTTTCAACTTTTACAAGAAGTGAAAAAATTTGATTTTTTTCGGCTTTCAAACTATTTTCTCAATAAAATATTGGAGTTTTAGATTTGTTTTTTTTTTTTTTTTTTTGTAAAAATTATGTGTATTATATCTGTAGTTGAATGGAACAATATTATAATATCTTTTCTTTATAGTAGTTTACAGTAAATTAGAACCTAAAACCATTTTTTTGAAACTAATTTTCAACTTTCAGTAAACTTTTAAAATTTGGAATCCAAAAGAATCCTGAATGACACACATCGCAATATGCGCTGATATATTAGCTTTAGGTTAGGTTAGGTTAAACCGGATGCCTTCGTGAAGGCTCACATAGACCAATTCAGGTCCTTAGTGGTACCGGTAGCGAACAAAAGGAACCTTTGTGTTTGTTTTAAAAGTCTTTAAAGATTTGCGTTGAGTTCGCAAATCTTAGGAGGGATTCTAGAGACACCCTGGCTATATCTTTAAGCGACGGGAATGTCGATGAGCCTAGGTATTTTAGTCTCGATCTAAGTAGGGCGGGGCATGTGCATAGTAGGTGCTCCAGGGTCTCCACTGTGCCCGGTTCCTTGCACTTCCTGCAGTTGTCATCCGTGGTGATGCCAAGCTTCCCCGCGTGGGCTGCCGTCATGCAGTGACCAGTGAGCATGCCCACTAGTGTCCTGCAATCTTTGCGCGGGCGTGCCAAGATGAACAGAGTTCGTTTTTCGCATTGTGCATTGCACATGATTTTCGAGATTTTGTACGATGTCGTATTTCTCCATCTACGATTCACTGCTACAACTCTTCTTTCAAGGTTCCTGTACAACTCTTGTAGCGGAGTAAGTACATGTTCTGCGTATGACTGTAAATGACTGTAAAAATGCAATTAATGTCGGCACAACAAAATTCGAACACTTCAACTTTAAAAATAAGTTGAAAAAATTGTGATGACCTTGAGAGGTCAAATAAAGTGCGATGGACTCTCAACATGTCCTTCTTTAAGAATTTCTATAATGTTTGGATGTGCTTGTTTATTTATGGTTTTGGCACACTGTGTTATTATTCAAGAAAAATAATATTAGCTATCAAACTATTAACTCGGCTTTTTTTTTTTGAGCGCGAGTGTACAAATATATATATTCATTAATTCTTTAACTTTTTTTTATGCAACCTAATTGAAAAATAAATGTAAAAAAAAAATTCCGCCATTCTGTTATTTTTTAATGAAAATGTTTAAATCAACTACTTGCCAGAGTGACAAGTATACAGAACAATAATCTATTTAAATTGTTTGTTTTAAATTACTTCAAGTGCCGTTATCACCCGGGCCAGCAAGACACCTTCTTTTTTTTACTTTGGACAAATTAGGAAAAAAACTTGTGAAATAAAAAAGAGCTTTTTGCACAGTTTGAGATGTTTATAAAACCATATAAAAATATTTCAGCGATTGTACTTTATTTTCTTATAAAAAATCATTTTGAAATAAACCTTGAAAATTAGGACAGAGCACCGGACTACTTCCTTAATTCAACACAATTATTCCAAGTAATTTTCTACTTAGTTTGTGTAAGATAAATGTGCAGCTTTTTTAAAATAACAATCCGCTTAAAAATAGAAATCTCAAAACTATTTAACAAAAAAAAAAAACCAATTTCAAAACCACTACAAAGTAAAAAATAATATTAAATTACTTTTCACATTAATTCTTGGTCAAATTTGATAATTTTTTTATATATATTATTAACCCTCATGTGTATACGAAAATTTCCCCCTTTCGTGCATACGAAGGTACCCGGGTACCTTTATACGATCTGTATGAGAGAAACTATATGTGAATATAAAAATCATGTGTATACGAAAAATTTCCCCTTTCGTGTATACGAAGGTACCCGGGTACCTTTACACTATCTGTATGAAAGAAACTAGATGTGAATGAAAAAATCCAAAGTAACTTTGTAATCCTTCATCCTGATTTCATCAGTATATGATTTTCTAAACGTAAAAAATCGACAAAGACCATAACAGTTCGAATTCGTATGTATTTTACCCGGAGGTACCCGGGTACCTTCGTATAAGACGAAAGGGTAGTACTTAAAAATCTTTCATAAAAACTTGCCAAAACATTTTCTTTGCAATATAAAAACTTTATTGAATAAAAAAATAAATTTTAGGAAGATACTAAAGATTTCAGTATATAGTTCCTGGGACGAAAGTTACCTTTTTTTGCTTTAAAATTGCAAAAGGTACCCGGGTATCTTCGTATACACAAGAGGGTTAAATTGAAAATCTTAAATAATATTATTATATTTTTTCTCTATTTTGTAATATTATTATAAATATATTTATTTCTCCACGAATGCAAAACATTTAAAGCCGGAGCGTTAATTTCATAAAAGTCTGATAATATTAGCACCGACTTTAAAGGTTTTATATTCAGGGAGAAATTAATATATTTATGATAACAATACACAATAGAAAAAAATTATAAGAATATTATTTAAGAGGTATTATTTAAAAGTGTAAATATAATATGAGTTTCAGTGTTTTTCTAAGATTTCCACGCCCTTTATCACATAACGCCCACTTTTTTACAATAATTTTTAATAATTTTTCCTACCCCTGTACCTAATTTTAGTATCCTAGTTTCAATTTTATTCGAGTTACAGCGTTTTTCTATTATTGCTACGTCCCTTTGTCGAGTACTGCCCACTTTTTAGACTGGCATCTCCGCGTCTAATGTCTCTATCTGTTTACAAAATATAGACACAGTTTCGATAGTATCGTAAGTATAGACGTAGAATTCCTTTTTATACAGTAATAGGGAAAAATTCTGATTTTTTTTATTTATATTTTTCAAAACTATTTTAAAGCGTTTCATCTTCTAAGTAAAAATTATTCAAAAACAAACTTGTTATTGTTGTCCTTCTTCAAACTTACCTGATCTAAAAAGCTCACAATTATATTCATGTAAAAATCTGTTTTGTTTTATAAAAAGTTTTCGTTTAAAATTTTTGGTGATGAATTTGTTGTTCTTGTTCATTTGTTTTGTTGGTTAAAACTAAATGTAATTCAAAGTTATGTTTAATTAACAGAAATAAATATGGGTAAATTTTAATTATTTATTTTTCCTGTAGTAAAGAGCATATACAGATATGTATATTTTAAAAGTAATTTAAAATTAAAATTTTAGTAAACACAATAAATTTTTAGTATGGAAAAACTATAATGCATAACAAAAATAATTCGAATTTATTATGGTATTTAAAAAATAGAGTTTTTAAATGCTTAGTAATGCATGCGCTAACCTTCGTAGTATACATACATACTGCCTCTGTAGCTACACGCATCTGTATTCTCTATTATATTTATCTTGCTGAAAATAAACATTCATTTTACTCGTACTCCAACTCATGGCAGAATAACCAGGTAGGGCAGACTCCGAGAGGAATGAAGTAGAAAGTAGAGAAAAGCGAGCTAGTTGTCAAAATCAGCTGTTCATGTCGAATAAAAATTAAAATTTCAGCTAACTGAACCAACAACAATTACCAAGCAAATCTTAAACAACGACGCACAGAGAAGAGCAAGATCACTGCGGTTGAGCAGCGTTAGAGGGGATGAACCGAATCGTCCACAGAAAATAAACAGAACTTTGCTTACTATGTCCCGCTTTTCACTCGTCACACACGAAAATTCTCGAGCTTGCAGCGAAACCAATTATTGCTCCTAGAGCAATAATTCTCTTGCTCTGGTAGCAAGATCCCTTTGTCCCGCTTTTTCACTCGGCAATAATTGCCTATGGCGCAAGCAGTTTGTCGATTATTCGCCCGCATGAGGGGGTTTACGAAAGTCCCCTTTAAATCCGAGTAGTCAACAAGCTACTTGTGGCGAAAGCAATTATTGCTCATAGAATTGCCGAGTGAAGAACGGCCCTTTTGCAGCGAATGCAGAACCAAAACAACAATATCAGCAGCTAGTAGCAACGTTGCCAGTAATGTTGGAAAAAATCCCATTCGTTGTAATTTTTAATTGCCCTCAGGAATTTTTATTTTTGGGAATTCCTAATAAATTTATTAACTCAGCGTGGTATTTTTTAATTGGCGTGGGAATTCAGTGGGGTATTTTTTGAAATTCCGTGTGAGTTCGGTAATATTCTTCCTAAAAATTTTTTTCTTTTTAGTAAGCAAAATTTCTTTGTGGTATTTCTAAATTTTTTTTAAATTATTTGTGCGTATGGGACTTACTGTGGAATATTTTAATGCGAATGAGATTTTTGTGGCAATTTTAAATGCATATGGAATTTGTAGTGGCATTTATAAAACGCGTGGAATTTTTGCAGTAATTTTTAATGATGCTGGGATTTTTTTTTTTTTTTTTTGATATTTTTTTATTGCTGTGGAAACTTTTTTGTTTATCTTTATCATGGTAATTTTTGTTTTATTTAATTTATGTTAATGTGAAAAAAAGTAACTTTTTGTCGGAATTGTTTTAAATTTTAACTGGCAACCATAACTAGTAGTAGTACATTTTTTGTAGCCACTTACTGGCTCTCTAGCTACATGCATCTGTATTCTCTATTGTATTACAACCCAACAAGCCATGAATGTGACTGTTCCAGCTAAACGGTACTTAAAACGGCAGCGTCTGATTTGGTGGTATGAAAACGACGTGTTTTTGTACCTTTAAACCGTTCTCTATACAATTGTAAAGTCCTTTTTTATATTTATCAAGATTCGAATTTAACCAGTTTCTCTTTTTCACCCGTTCGCCAAAAAAACTCTGAAATATGCATTTAATCAGTTGAGTTGTCGTTTATTCTTTAGTTCATTGTTGCAACCTAATAAAAACTATTTTAAGAAAAGGTAAGAAGAGTTTAACATTAAATAAAATTAATATGCAACTTAAAGTTTTCTATATGACCTTGTTATTTATTATGTTGATTTTCTTTGATTTAAATAAAAATTCTAATTGTTTGATAGCTTAAATCATTCTTCATTTTAAATACAAATTCTAGTTGTTTGATAGTTTAAAACCGTTTATTGAGCTTTAGATCAGTTAAGAACAATTAACTGCTCTAACTATTTAATCAAACAGATAACTAATTAATCAGCTAGTGATGTTTTCCTTTTCATATTGAAAATGTTGTTGGTGTTGTTTCTTTGGAAAAAATTCGTTGGAGCAATTAATTGTTCTAACCTTACCTAAAGCTTAATTTTATTTGCAATTTCAACGATTTTAAAGTATCAAACAACTAGCATTTGTATCTTAAATCAAGAATGATTTAAACTATTAAACATTTAGAATTTGTATTATATCATAGAAAATCAACATTAATATACAACTTAATATATGGTACGCTTATATGAAATACACATTGCATAGTTTGCTGACATCGAAACGGTCCGCTTCAGTGCTTTTAAAAGTGCACACCGTTTTCAACAGAGCCGATTGGTTATCTGGATAGCAAAAAAAAATGAAAGCAACTGATGAGTATTTATATATGTATGTTTTGCATACATATTTATAAAAAATAACAACAACAACAAAAGCAGCACAACAACGAACGACGTGATTACGAACCAAACAAGCAAACACAACAACAACAACAACAACCTTAAAAACAGCTACTGCAGCTAAACAGCTTGAGCATTTCTCATACGAATATATGAATTTTTTATCTTTTTAAATTTTGCTATTTTATTAGATACTAGCTGAAACCCGGCGCGTTGCTGCCACTCTCCCTATTCAAACGCCCATAAAATGTTATCAGTTAAACAGCATGTCTAAATTGAGGTCAAATACTGAATTCCGAGACTGTGCGACCTATATCCACAAAGCTATTCGATATAACAATTTTGGGTTGTATAGGAAGTGCCACGCCCTCTTGATCACCCCTCATAGAATGTAATAAATTAAACTGCATGTGTACATGGAGGTCGAATACCGAATACCAAAACTGTGCGACATATAACTCCAAATATATTCGATAACACAAATTTGGGTTGTATGGGAGGTGCCACGCCCCCCGACAAACTCTAAAAAATTTTATCAGTAAATCTTCATGCGTAAATTTTGGTCAAATACTGAATTCCGATGCTGTGCGACCTATAACTCTAAAGCTATTTGATAGCACAAAGTTGGGTTGTATGGGAAGTGTCACTCCCCTTTTCCCTACGCCCATAAAATGTAAGAAATGAAAGTGCATGTATAAATTTAGGTCGAATACCGATTTCTTACGCTGTCAACCTATAACTTCAAAGCAATTCGATATTGCAAATTTGGGATGTAAGGGAGATGTCAGGCCTCCCTGTCCAACGCCCATAAAAAAAAAAATCATTGAAACTGCATGTGTAAATTGAGGTCAAAAACTGAATTCCAAAGCTGAATTCCTATAAATTCAAAGCTATTCGATATCACCAATTTGGATTGTATGAGAGGTGCCCCTCCCCCTTGTCCAACTCCCATAAAATTTCATCACTGAAACGGTACGTCTAAATTGTGGTCGAATACCGAATTTCTAAGCTGTGCAACCCATAACGCTATTCGATAACACAAATTGTTTTTATATTAATGGGAGGTAAAAGAAGGTGTGGCATTTCTTCTTAAACCATCTCGTACTCAAAGCAAAGCCACTTACAAAATTTGAGCTCAATCGGACCAATAGTTTCGGAGTATTGTGATATTTCCAAAAGTAGGCGTAGATGAAGTGTGACAACGCCCGTTTTTATTAAAGTTAGTGACAGTCATCATAAGAACTTACTTACCAAATTTTAATTTAATACGACCAAAACCTTCTTAAATATAGCATTTTTATTGATTTGTGGGCGATAAAAGGGGTGTGGCATTACTTTTTTCCTAAACCTTTGCGTAGCAGTTACGAACAAACCAGTAGAAGGAAGTATCCTATTTGGTCTAGTCGTTTTCAAGTTTTAAGCATCCGAACAAATCACGATTCATTTTTATATGTACAGATATTGATTTGTGGGCGCTAAAAGTGGGCGTGAAAACATTTATGTATCGTGACTGCCTCTTGGAGCACCTACACAGCAAGTTTCAGTATAAAAATGTGTAGAACTCCGGAATTGCCATGATTTCGAAAAAGTGAGCGTATATATATTGCGACGAAAAAGTTATTTTTGTACAGTTACTGACAGTTACCATCTGAACAAAATGATAATATCTTAGATTTTACGATCGAAACCGTCTGATATATATCCCTTATTTGGTTTGTGGTCGATAGCGCAAATTTGGCTTGTATGGGAGAAACCACGCCCCCTCGTCCAAACGTTACCAAACCTCACAGAAACAATCTATCTCCTCGGCAAACGTTGTTCTGCCACAGACCGCCTTACTGCTATACACAAAAATGTCAAGAAATGTCAAATATATTCACCATTTTCAGTACAGCTGCCGAAAGTAGCCATGTGCACTAAATAACCACATTTTAGTCTAATACGATCAAAACCGTGCGAAATATAGCATTTTTGTTGTTTTGCAAGCGGTAAAAAGGGGTGCGGTAAAATGTTTCCCTTGAGCCATCTCGTAATCGAAACAAATCGACTGCCCAAATTTTAGCTCAATTTAGGGAAAGCCTGGCGCACTTTACTTCACTGGACGCTAACTCCCCGAAAAGTGAGTTTAACTAAAGTAGGGCAGGCCTATTGATAGTGCACTTGCCGAGAGTAACCATATGTACTGAATTACAAAATATTTGTCTAATACGACCCAAACCGTTGAAATAAAACGTTTTCATTGGTTTGTGGGCGGTAAAAGGGGGGCGTGGAGATCAATTTTTAGTACAGTTGCTAACAGTAACCGTACAAACTAAGCCAACATTTTAGCTCAATCGACCCAGTAGTCAATTTTGATGGTTTCTTAAAAAGTGGGTGTGGCTATATAGCGATGACGCCCTTTTTTAGTACAATTGCCGAAAGTAACCATACAAACTTAAGTATCATATGTTAGTCTCATACGGCCAAAACTGCATGAAATATAGCATTTTCACTGATTTGTGGGCGCAAAAGGGGGCGTGGAAACCAATTTTTCGTACAGTTACTGTCAGTAACTTCACAAACCAAAGTACCAAATTTAGGTCTTATACGACCAAAACCGTCTGAAATAAACCATTTTCATTTATTTGTGGGCGGTAAATGGGGGCGTGGAAACCCATTTTTAGGACAGTTGTCGACAGTAACCGTACATACTAAATTACAAAATTTTAGCCATATACGACCCAAACCAACTTAAATGTAACATTTTTATTGATTTGGGGGCGGTAAAAGGGGGGTGTGGCAAATTTTTTTCCTCAACCATCTCGTACCTGAAACAAATCGACTGCCAAAATTCCAGGTCAATCGGTTCAGTAGTTTTGGAGTCTATAGACATCACACTACCAGACACACATCGTTTTGCTTTATATATATATAGATATTGATTTGTGGGCGTTAAAAGTGGGCGTGAAAACATTTATAAATTGTGTTCGTACCTAAACAACAAGTTTCACTGTAAAAATGTGCAGAACTCCGGAATTGCCATGATTTCGAAAAAGTGAGCGTATTTATATAACGACCACGCCCATTTTTTGTACAGTTACCGACAGTAACTATCTGAACAAAATCACCAAATCTTAGTTTTTTACGATTGAAACCGTGAAATATTTTTCTTTTTTTTTTGTTTGTGATCGATGGAGCAAATTTGGCTTGTATGGGAGGTACCACGCCCCTTTCTCCAATCGTTATAAAACCTCACAGGAACACTCTCAAGATGTGGCTTTATTTTCCCTGAAAATTTCATAAAGACCGGTTCAGCGGTTTTGGAGTCTATACGTGATATAGCCACATACCCACATACCCACATACCCACATACATACATCCATTTTTATATGTATAGATTTGTTTTTTTCCCACTAAAACTGATATTTTGGCATTTTTTTTGTAGGCATACCCCAAAGTGTCAAATATCACTTTGAAAAAATTCGTGAAAATGACTCCTATACAAACCGCGCTGTAGGACGTAATTCTACGTCAAAATAACGGTTTTTGCTTTGAGCTGCCTCAGTTTTTGAGATATTAAACTGAGATTTCGAGATGTAAGTTTTTCTTAACACCACCTTTCATAATTTATACCGCTTGCACGGATCTGAAACACTTTTGGATTTAGTACAAAATTTAACTCATATAATGTACATAGATAAAAAGAAAATAAAAAAAAACCATCGAACTTGAGAGCCTACTCCTTTTCAAAGCCGATTTAAAGTCAAAGCATTTTAAGATCGTTATTTTTTACTGTTTTTCTTTTTTCAAAATACTACTTTGTCCTTGCGGGCGAGGAAGACATACATTTATTTTTCATAAAAATTTAGTTTATACGAAAACATCATAAAACAAGTTATTAGAATCATGAAATTTAGTTTCAATTCTAGAAAAAAGTTTTTGATATTAACCCTCTAATGCTCAGGCCCACCTATAGGCCTGCCACCTATATAGAGTTCACCCTGATCGCTATAAAACCATAGTCTGTAGAAAATTTTCAAATGGTTTCCTTCAGACTCTACACGAATCTTCAATCCACATTTCAGTTTTTCTCGCTTCAAGCCAGCATGCTCTGTTTGACAATAACGTCAATTTTAATTGATATTTCATCATGTTTTTACGAATTGATTTAATTTTTTAATCGAATTTTTTAACTCGATTTTCGGGGAATTAAAAAATACATTTATTGAAGTGAGATCGAAGTTAAGAAAGATACTAGTGAGTATCTCGTGTTATAAGAAAATAGTGTACTTGGATCATGCAACTTATTATGATTTCAAGAAAATACCGAGTATACCGAAGTATGAAGTGAAATTCATTTTGTACGTCCTTGGAACGCGCTTCCCAATAGTTTAAGATCGAGATATAATGCTGTGAAATTCTAAAATAAATTATCAATACAATGTTCCTCGCTATCTACAGAGAGATAATAGTTGAATATGTCAAATAATTAAACTTTTAAAAATGTGTTATTTAGTTAAAGCTTTTATAATGTATTAAGTTTTTTGTATTGAAACATATGTAGTTTTAGGATCTGTGCCCTGCATTATAACTCATTAATTTATTTAATGCTAGTATATTTTAGTATAGTTACTACATTATTCTGTATCACGAAGACGCTCACCAGCGATGAGAAAGACACGAGAAGCAATATTTTCTTCCATACAAAATTGTATTATTTCTCGTGTCTTTCTCATCGTTGGTGTGCTTGTTCGTGATACAGAATAATGCAGTTAAGCTCTATTTATAATTGATGTTTATACTTATAAGCTACCGGTACTGTTATTAAGGTTTTTAAGCTTTGTTGTGCTAGTTTTTAAATAAATAAGTAAGAATATATAATAAATAATCTATATATATATATATAACAAAGTGGCGTTCGTTACTACGCTTATAACTCAAAAACAGCTAGACCTATTTCGATAATTCAAACCAACTCGAACTTGTCTTCGGCCAAACAAGAAGAGTATCTTCAAAAAATCCCGAAAAATCCCCGAAAAAAAAAATGAAGAAAATGCATTTTTCCATACATTTTGTATGGAGCTACTTTACAACGCATTCTGGATGACCGATGACTTTTTTTCGTAGCATTTTTTTTTTGTCACACGTTAAAAACACGAACATAGCTTAAAATGCTGGCTCCATCAGAATTTTTCAATTTATAACAAATTTTTATCAGCTTTCGAAATTCAAAATGAAATTCAATTTGATTTAATAGATTCTTTTGAAACGATTTTTTGTAAAAACTACCAGCGAAAAGTGATTTGATAGAGGTGAGTTGAGTTTCATGAAGTGCACATTGTGAATGCGTGCGCATCAACAATCAATCGAAACGTTAATTTCGAATTGTGCATTTAATTTGTAGGTGCATTACTTTGAAAATCAATACTATTTCGCTGTTCATTTTATTTCGACTGATCATTTCGTGTGCAATTCTATTTTCAAACAGTAAGTTGCCAAAGAAAATATTATTTTATGAGGTTATGACATTTTTGCACATGTATGTATCGATAATTCCGTAATTGCTCTTATGATATTAATTTATCAGTGTTATTCACAATGCCGCGCCCCAGAAAATCTAATCTTTCACATCGAACCCGTAATGCAAGTAGAGTTCGGAATATCGTCAATCAATTGAATTCGGATGAACAAGAAATCGCACGAGAACAGCACCGTGTTAGTATGGCACGACTTCATGCATCACAAACACAAGAAGAAAGACAGGCGGCAAATGAAACGGCTCAGTTAACAATGAGAAAACGTCGAGCAAATCAAACAACAATTTTTTTTTTTAAAAATTAAATCAATTTAAAGTTGCACATCTGGCTACCTTTCATATGACAGAGCATTTATTTGGAAAAATTCTTCCAGTTAAGCGTGAAAAATTTTTTCCCGAAATTTATTTTTTCCACAATGTTGTTTTCATACTTTTACAAAAAAAAATTAATTTATTTATTTATTTGGCCAAGCAAGGCAATATACTTATTCTAACAGGTTGTTTTTTATTTATTTTGGATGTATTTATTGTATTTATTTTTATTATTGTGGGGATTTTAATATTAATATGTTATCCAATGATAATTTGGCTTGTCAATTTGTAGATAGACTTACTGAAGTTGGTCTTCACACAGTGAATAGTAGTATGCCCACTCGCTTCGCAAATAATGCCTCGCCGAGTCTTTTAGATCTGTTTGTTGTTTCAGATCTATCTTCCGTCTTGTTTTTTGACCAAATATCTTTTGTTTACGATCATGAACTTCTGTTCTGTACAATAAATATACATTTTTTACCTGTTGTCATTGATAAAATTATCACTTTTCGGAATTATAAATCAATTGATTATAGGTCTCTATTTTATGACTTGTCTATTATAAACTGGTCCGAATGCTGGGCGCTTAGCTCAGTTAATGACAAGCTTAATTTTTTCATTAATAAGATTATCGCACTATTTGATGTTCATGTTCCGTTAATTACTCGCAGGGTCTCTAACTGATGTTGCCCGTGGTTTACCATAAATGTTATGTTAGCCATTAAAACTCGGAATAGAAGTAACAATCGTTGGAAAAGAAATTCCACAACATCTAATTGGGAGCAGTACAAAAGATCAATAAATGAAGCTAACTCAACTGTTAAATTATCTAAACGCCATTTTTTATGAACAAGTTAGATTCATCATTGCCTTCCAAAAAGCTTTGGAACAATTTAAGGCAGGCTGGGGTATGCAGTGCTAAACCTAATAAATGTGATATTGATTCCGATATTCTAAATGATTATTTCATTGCTAGTTAAGGGTATTCTGATAATTTGTCAACTAATACTCCATGCACTTTACCTTCTGTAAGTTTGTTTAATTTTGAGTTTGTTTCTGTTGGTGAGAGTGACGTTGCTCGCTGTGTTAACAAAATAAAATCCAATGCCGTGGGCGAAGATGGAATATCTATTAAATTCATCAAAATTATATTACCGCACATTTTGGGTCCATTAACCCATATTCTAAAGCACTGCTTCACTAGTTCTTGCTTCCTTGAGGTTTGGAAAGTAGCGACAATTGTTCCCATTGCTAAAAAATCCAATGCCTGTGATCCATCTGACTTAAGGCCTGTAAGTCTGCTCGACACATAACAAAATATGACCTCATGTTTTCACTTCAGTCCAATTTTCGACCTGGGCATAGTTGCGCTACAGCAGTCTTAAAGATTTTAGATGATTTTAGCTGACAAACGACTTAGGGCACTTAAATTTACTCTGCCTGATGGATTTTTTCAAGGCATTTGACTCTTTTGACTATTCTCTATTGTGTCAGAAACTTGTAAATAACTTTCATTTTTCTGGCATGGCTGTCTGTCTGTTACACATTACTTAGTTGGAAGATCTCAAAGAGTAAGGGTGGGCAATAGTTTGTCTGCTTTCCGTAATTTAACTTGTGGGGTTCCTCAAGGCTCTGTACTTAGTGCGATTTTATTTATATTATTTATAAACCAATATCTTCAGCAAATGTCGGCATGTTACCATGCATTCATATGCTGATGATATTAAACTGCACTTGTGCAGACCTGTTAAGCTTGTTGATGATTTATGTAGTAAGTTGAATGAGGACTGAATGAGTATAACTGAATGGGCTGAATTTAATAGACTCAAGCTAAATCCCACTAAATCATATGTCTATCCGATTTCTAAATCCAATCCCTCTTCCTCTAAGATACCAGTTATTTATCTTAATGCGGTTGAACTGAAACTTTCCTGCGTAAACCATATCAATTCTGTAGTAAGCAAAGTGTACCTCATCCTGCGGAACTTGAGGTGGACTGCGTCGTTTGTTCCTATCGCAACTAGAAAAAAGTTAGTACAGCAGCTCATAATGCCTATCATATCTTACTCGGATGTTGTATATAGTAGAATTGATATAGTAGAAACAGTAAGATATGTTTATGGCCTTCGGAAGTTTGACTGCATCATTCACGTGAACAATCAAATACTTGGTTGCAATATTTTTAATTACCTAGATGTTAGAAACTGCATATTCTTATATAACTTGATACATACCAAAACACCTAACTATTTATTTGAGAAGCTTAAATTTTGTAGATCTAATAGAAATCTAAACCTCACTATTCCTGTCTATAATTATTTGAACTCCAACAGACTATTTTTCGTGAACACAATCAGATTGTGGAATTCGTTGCCTGTTAGAATTAAAAGTATCCCTAATAAGCACACCTTTAAACATGAAATTTTTCTATACTTTTCTTAATACTGTCTCTTCGTCTTTCTATCAACATCTATACAATTAATTTTAAGTCCAGATTTGCTTGTTACAGGTATTTTGTTGTTATAATTAAGTGCTTTTTCACCTTATTTCTTTTAAAATAACTTAATTTGATTTGAGATTTGCTTGTTACTTGTATTTTGTTGTTATAATTAAGTGCTTTCTCACCTTGTTTCTTTTTAAATAAATTAATTATAAGCTTTAAATATTATTTATTTTTTCGGTTGACTATCCTATAATTTCTTGAAAATTTGTTAATTTGTATTGCATTTAAAAGACTATGTCTTACATGTAAACATTAATTTCAATAAATACATAAAAATAAATAAAAAAAAAATTTTTCCGCACCTCTTTCCTTGTTTTGGTGTACAAAGACATGAAAATCGAAGTGGGCGTAATCCGCCCACCTGAATGACATGAATTCAAGAACACGTCAAAAAGAAAAGGAGAGAAGAAGAAACAGAAGGAAATTACATACTAACATATTTTATACAAAGTAGTAGAAAAGATGACTATTAAAACTACTGTGTTATCTTATAATAAATAGGGAACAGTTAAAGAGGCATGGATGGTGAATGGTGATCGTGATAAGGATAGATGCTAAGGGTGGAAAGAGGTGATTGGATAGGGTACGCATGAATATGTATTTAGACGTGGGTGGTATGTAGTGTTCGCTGATAGTATTAAATATCATACAACATCTGTTAATTGGTTCGTTAACAGCGTATGTAGTATGGTGCTGTGATTCACTCAGAAATCTTGTATGCCTAGTTCTCCTTATTGGGTCATTAATTGTTACTTTGTTGGAAATATATTCGCTGTCAATGTTTCGGACAATAACATCAAATATAAAACAAGAACAGAGTAGCGATCTTCTTGTTGACAATGGCATTAAGTTAATGGCTTTCAGTCTGTGAACATATGGTGGCAGGATGCTATAGTCCCGAGTGTCGTACGTGTCTTTCAAGGCAAAAAGTAAGAATTGTTTTTGGATAGATTCTATTCTATCACTATTCACTTCAAAACTTGGGTTCCATACTGTGCAACACTATTCAAGAATTGGACGCACTAGTGTGCAATATAGGGTTTTAGTTACCCAGACTTTCTTGAATTCATTTGCACGTCGTTTAATGAATCCGAGAAGCTTGTTTGCCCTGGATGTAATATGATCGAGATGAAGATTAAAGCGAGATTAAATTTAAGCCTCCAAAATAATTTATGAGAAAAAATTATCCCAATATCTCTTTCCAATCGAAAGTTATGGCTTTTATGATTAAGTTACTTTATGAATAATCGAATAGCTTTGGAGTTATAGGTCGCACAACTTTCGAATTCAGTATTCGACCACAATTTAAACATGCCGTTTCCCTGATAACATTTTATGGGTGTTTGGAAACGGGGGCGTGGCAGCAACGCGCTAAGTTACAGTAGTAATAAATATATTTTAATGTGTTGAACACTATATCTAAAAAAGTAAGAGCTATTTTTTTTTAATTTTCTTTTATTTTCTTAATGTGCTTAGTTTTAAAAAATAAATTTTTTTGCTAACATTTACACAAAAATTATTTCGTGAAAACTAATGTTCTTATTATGTAAAACGCACGCATTCACCTCATTTGGGTTTTTTGTCTGGCAATTTCATTTCTATATGAATTAGTACAAGCATTCACTCTCTCACTGAAATTTTCCTTCAAAATATGTTGCCAGATAAAAAAATCTAACTCAAGTGACTTCGTTCATTTAAAAAAATAAGGCTTTAAATCTTTCTTATTTTAAGACATTTTCCATTAGTTAAAATATCAGAATATATCTAATGATATATCTAATGAGTTTAAACCGTTGTTAAACAGTGTTATAAGCTTATAACAATGTCATCTGTCATGTCATGTATCATAATTGTCTGTCAGTGATATCTCTTTTGGCATCGATTTTTATCGACTTTACATCAAAACCTTTAAAATTATAGCGTTGATTGATATTTTGTTACTTACAAGTAAAATTTTTAAAAGACCATTTCATTTTTCCAATCGTATCAATTTTTTCTCAAAACTTTTATTCAACCTGATTGTAAAGAAGGTCAAGTGAAATAAGAAAAGCAAAAATATAAAAAAAACGAAATCTCTAAAACGATATTAAAACGAAAAACTAATCGAAAATTGCACTCGAAATTACTGCGGCCCAAACCGCGGTTCTACAGGAAACAGAGAGTTAAAAGCACTCGAATCATGTTTGTAGTCCAATGCACGTTGAATGTAGCAGCTGCAGCAGGTGAATATAGTTTTCGATGAAAGGGGTTAAAAAGAAATAACAAGAGAAAGAGTAAACGCTGATTATGCCATTTGCTATTAGGTAACTCAGTGAACCATGGCACCAGTAGCAGCAACAAGAAGAATTGGAACAACAGCGTTGCATCATTTATAGTCTAGAAGGTCGCGCTACAATGTTGGCAAATAATTGGTAATGAGATCCTTCAGGGAAACGGAAATGAAAATTGTGCAAATGCTTTGTGAAGAAATGTCATCGAGAAAATTATTTCGAATTCAAGATTGAGTTCGAGTGTTAGTGCAAAAATTTGACACAAATCGAAAGAAATATTTGAAGGGCACATCGACGATATTGAAGAAAGAATTTTGGCAATGCCAAAGCAACAAATTAAAAGATATAATCAGATGTAATAATTTGCAAATAGCAAGCAGCTGATTAAAATAGCTTCAGTCATTTTGTGTACTAACAGCAATAATAATAAAAAAAAAAACAATTTTATTACAAAATATAAGCAGTTTATTACCGTCTAGCGTGGACTTAAATAACGCTAAGAGACTTTGTGAAGAATGCTTGACGCCAAGACTGTTGCAATAACAAATAAACATAGCATGTACTGAAGTTGCATTTAAAAATTGCTTTTCTAATTATAAAATGTCAATAACTGTTCCTTTAAATGATAAGAGAAATGGCTTTTACATGATTTTAATTATGAGCTATTTAGATCAAGTAGAGTTTTGAGAAGGCAACAACAACAACAACAATTACAACTCTGTATAGACTCAATCGCACAAGAGGCTAGACAGAACTGTTTCGGGAAATGCTAAACTCCACTCATCAGTAGTCTTGATTGATTGAGTTGTGACCAACCCACTTTTTGAGTCTTATATGATTTGACACTTGTTTGAATAAATTCGCAAGAATTTCTGATTGGCCAATTTATCATCATATGGCATTAAAGCAGTAAGTATAACTCTACCAAGGATTGCCGTCTGTTTGTAGTTGCTTCTTATTTTTTTGCTATTCCTTGGAGTTCGACGAGTCTTCCAACAAAACTTTGTTTTGCTAGAAGCTAAAAACACAAAGAATAGATAACAATTAACTATCAGAAAAAAATTTTTATTTAATTTGTTTAATATATTATCATAATAGATACATTTTAATTATCAAAAAGTATTCCTGATAAATGATTTATATTTTAAATAAAAAGAAGAAGCATTTAACATATTCAATTTTCATTTATCAATTGAATAAAAGTCTTTTAACTTTAAAATGCAATATCAAACGCCTGTTAGATTAATTAAATCTGCGAAACATTTGAGACATATTTATCTCACTTCTCATATGAAACTGCACACAAATGTAGCTATAAATTTATTCTCGCAAATATAGATCGAATTATTCCCTTATTAAGCACATAATAAATTAATAAAACTCATATTATATGCACTATGAAATAATTGCCAATTTTCATAGCAATCGCCGTGTTGATTTTCATTTTCCAATGAGTAATCTAATGTATTTTTATTCCATCGGGAATAATTTTTTTCGATTAATGCATGGTGTACCTTACTCAAAGTTTAAAGAGACTCTCGAATACGGCGTCAACAAAGGGTTCTCATCACGTATGACGAGAATCGTTTGTTGGTATCGTTTCGACGATACTTTAACATCACGTTACCTACAATTTTAAGTATCGTCTAAAATAGAGACGCACAACTCGGCTGAAATGAGTGATATTGTTTGGAGCGATAGTTAATTTGGTATCGTTTGGTTACTTTTCTGGTTGGAAATAAAAATAATTTTGGTTTCGTGAGCGGAATTGGATTTTTTTTTTTTTTTTGACAACGATTATGTTAAGTAATTAAAATAAAGTGTTATGATGAGTCAGCTCAAACAAACTGCGCCCTTGAAGTCTCTGCTTCAATATCTATGGGAAGCAAGGTTGCCAGTCAAAATTTGGATCAATTCCCACGAAAATTACCTTTTTCCCACAATAGTAAATTAAATACCACCAAAAATCCCACTGTAATGATAAACCAAAAATTCCCACAGCACTTAAAAAATACCAAAAAAATCCCACGATCATTACAAATTACCACAAAAATACCACTCGTTTTAAGAATACCATCAACAATCCCATAAGCATTAAAAAATACCACAATAAATACCATATGCATAAAATATTAAAAAAAAAATATTAGAAATACCACAAAGAAATAACAATAGTATTGAATGAACGGCGTATTTGTGATGTTAATAGCGTAAGACCGATATATTAGGGGCCACAAACGATACTACATATCGGATGTACATTCAGTTCGATAAAGTAACGGGACTTTTTCGTTGACCCTACACCCAAATAAAAAGCGGAGTAAATAAAGTCATATTCGGAGTCAATTTAACCCTACCCAGTAGCGGATGGAATATATTCCGAATATATGAAGCATCAATTACCTTGTAATGACCACTACTTCCGACTATATTACCTTACTATGCATAAAAGGCCTTACATTTAACATTGAATGAGACAGTAGGTAAGTGATCGCCTCCCTTCAGCATTACCTAGAGGTTATGGAGTAACATACTACTTGTATTAAGTTATAAAAATCACTGCATTACTTTTCCTTGTATGCTACATTACAGGTAATGAGGTATGAGTTATTTACTTCTGCTATATGCAGACGCATTACTTTTTGAAAAAGTAATGCTTCCTTACCTGGTAATTTATTCTGTATTAGTTCTATGGTAGCCACTGGCAAATCCGCTGCTGGGTACGGTCCATAACCACCTGGACGAACGGGAGTCCATAACCAGGGTACCCGGGTACCATAGTCAAGTTTTTTCGTTTATATTCAAATAAAATAATATATATATTGTAATGAACTATTGGAATAAACCGACTAGAAATTTAATTTCTATTGCTTTTTGCGAAAAAATTTTCAATTGATAATTCTTTCGACATCTCCGAGCTACGAAGCCTTTTAGGACCCATCAATGAAGCTAGCAAAACAGTGGTATATGTGGGGAGGTTCGTTGGCTAAGTAGTTCCGACGAATGTTCATAGTCCAAAATTTTTATTTCAGAGTCCTATTACCCTTTAAAACATTATCGCGAAACAATAAAAAAATAACAAAATCTCAAAAGAAAAAGTTGTAAGCAAAAGAACTGGGACAAATCGGATCAATTAAAAAAATTATAGTTAATCGAACTCTGGGATGTTGCAGGTCTGTAGTAACCAAAAACTCCTAAAATATCTCCAGATGAAGTTGAGATATTGGTCATTACCCACCCTCCTTGATCGTTATTTAAATTGTTGCTAACGATCCCTTTTCATCTTAACTGTTAGTTTGCCTTACCACAAGGAAAATTCGAATTTTAATTATTCATTTTTTTATATAATTTTATTATCTCACGTAAAATACAGCAACAAAACAAGCAACATGATGCTTGAGTTATTTTTATCAAAAATTTACAAATATAAAAAAATATATAAATGTTAAAGAGAAAAAAAAAATTAATTATGAAAGAATATTCAATTAACTTTTACAACGCTTATCACTAAAACATCAGTACTATTTAATTTAATATTGATATCAAGGATGTTTTAAGTATGCATTCTTAAGTAGTCTTTATATATTAAACCATAAGTAATTAAAATATTATGTTAAGTAAAAAAAGGAGAACAAATTTATTTAATTACGAAAACTTTATATCGAGGCTTTACTGTGATATTTTTTTCATTTATATGATCAAGTGTATTTTGTTTTGTTTTGTATTCCTTTATGTTTTTTGTTTTTTTTTTTTTTAATTTTTCTACTTGCAACTAAAAAACAAACCAAAAGAATAATTTATAAAAAAAACTCTTCTACTCAGCTGTTTGTAATATTTTTTCCTATTCCAATAAACTTACAAAAAAAAAACCAAAAGAATTACAAAACCAAACAATTTCTAATGAAGAATTTAAGAGAGCCCGCGATCTGTCACAGCTTAAGCAGCTCGGCTCTCATAAACCAGCAAACACAAATCAATGATTTTTAAACATTTCTCATAACAACAAAAACAACTAAAAGTCTCCAAATTTTTAGTTCCGTAAGACTTTGTTGGTAATTTTTTTTTTATATTATATTTTATTTTCTTTGTTGATGTTTGTGTAATTGTTGTAATGGGTTTATAGGTTGTTTTCTTTTGTTACGTTGGTGTAATTGTTGTAAATTAGTTTTTTAAGGCATGGAACTAAAACAAACTTTTTATGAATGTAATTTAGTAGCAATACAAATAGACAATATAAATATATGTAAAAATTTTTTAAACTCACGGTATTAGCTGGAGCGATGAAAGGCCTTCCAATGCCGCTGCTTTGATCGTGTACCTGTTAGGTTTAAAAAGTTAAAAATTGGAGGTTTAGTTAATTAAGAAGTATTAAGTTATCCCCACTTTTAAGCAGCAAATAAAAATAAAAAAATTACAACACAAGCTCCTTAGAGATTTAACTTTCTCTTTCTTCTTTTTTTTCACTTGTCACTGTTAGATTCGAGAAAATTTTGTTTTTGTAATTAATTTAACATTTTTTTTGTATACGTTGTTCTTTTTTTTTTTTTGTTCTTTTCTTTTTCTCTAGTTTCTAATTATGTTTTTGTTCTTATGAATATTTTTTCTTTTGTTCTTATTTTTTTTATATGATAACTTTACTTTTATAAGAAATCTATATATATATATTAGGGCGGGTCAATTTGTATGGACGAATTTTTTGGTGGTCTGGCTCAGCGAAATTCGTAAAATACATGTAATTTCAAGACTTTTTCTCCACTACAGCATATACAAATTCTGAAAAAAAGCTGTGCGGACTTTCGTAAATAGATTTTGTTCTCAATTATAAAATATGAATGTATGAATGTATGTGTATAAATCTATTTACGAAAGTCCGCACAGCTTTTTTTCAGAATTTGTATATGCTGTAGTGGAGAAAAAGTCTTGAAATTACATGTATTTTACGAATTCCGCTGAGCCAGAATTTGACCCGCCCTAATATATATATATTTTTTTTAATTATGATAACTTTAGTTTAACTTTAATGAATCAATAGAACTTTTCTTTTAGGTCTTTAACATTAAGTTTTACCGAATAGAAGACTAGAATTTATTTACGATCAAAACGCAATTAGTTTTTTTTCTTTTTTTGTCTTCATCGCGTTATGTTATGCATTTGGCATTCACGAGGCACAACTTTTAACTAAACTGGTTGTTAGAGCTTTGTGTTTTTTTCCGCTGATATTTTGGTTTTTTCTTGACTATTTTCTTGTATCCCTCTTGTCTATCTACTCCTCTCGCTCTATATTATGCTGAGCGAATAATTACAGGTGATCTTCGATGGAAATTCTGATGCAGCCAGGAATCACACTGGTAGGATGGGCATTTCTTTTTTAAAGATTTTTGTAGGACCCTATGTCAAAATTCTCCTTTTAGCCAAACTTATATATTTCTGAACGGTATATTTGTTTTTTTTTTCTAACCTGTACTTACTTTGAATAGATATAAAGTTTGGAAGCTTCAGTAAAATCAAGATTCTTAGAAAAACGTTGGGTATGTTTAGTTCGGTATCTCCGCCTTATTAATGGATTCTGTCCCACGCAAGTTGAGAGAGCTAAAGTAACATGAGCACATGTCAATTTGTGAATGGACACAATCTCTTATTGGTTTTTTTTTCTTTGCTTTTCATAAATTTACTTATACAATTAAACGCATATTTTTAATTTTTATTTTCATGTTTTAATTGAATAATGATTTTAATTTTATTTGTGGAAATTTAAAGAATCTAAAAAAATTCGTAATTTTGCAAACCAAATTTATGAAAGACAAGATTTTTTTTTTATTTATATTTATTTACCTGTTTCTATCAATTTTCTTAGTAAGAATGAGCTTTTAATCTTTTACTTTATATAAATTTTTAAGATTATTTAGCAATTTAAAGATTTATCTCTTAAACTATAGGTAATAGGTGTTGGCTGCAAGAGAGTTGAACAGAATAGGAAAGTAAAATTTTTTCCGGAAATCAATAAGCGTTTAGGTATGTAAATGTCAAACAAAATATGGGTTGGTTCGAAAAGTTTGACAACCGAGTTGTTCTTTCCATTAAACCACTGTAACTATGAAGTATAATACCGATGTTGTACTACGTACATTTGTAAGTTGCTTAAACCAACATTTTTCTTTAGTTCATAATATGCATATGATTAGTATAATCATAATTAAAACTAATAATGCATATGCCTATGCAATCAATTGTAGAAATAAAGCTACAAAAATTTGTATTTTGTACAAAATTTTCAATTTGGTTTTACAAAATTCTTTAACTTTAAATTTTTTAAGTTAACTTTAAATATTTTTTTCTTTATTAGAAAAAAAATCGAATGTTTTTTTTTTTGTGAATCGTTGGCGTGTGTAAACATAACTATAAACAGAGGTAAAATTTTGCTTAGCAGATTTCTGATAAAATTTAACATGCACATGTCGAACGTTACAATATGCACAGATTATTAGAAACGCTTAATTTTTACATCTCAACCGTACAAATTTCAAGTTTGTAAGATAAAATTGGTTTCTATGGGCATTTTCTACCTAAAAGGCACACAAAAGTAAACAGAAACTGGTTTTATGCTTCTGTTTGTGTTTTTAGGTAGCAAATGTTGTGTTTGTATTTTTTGTGTTTTTTTGTTTGTGTTTTTAGGTAGCAAATGTTCAGCTACGGTAGAAAAAGAATACATTTCAATGATTTCGTCAGTATAAGTTGAACAATGAAGTTGAAGAAAAATTAACCGCAAAATAGAATATTTAACTGAAAGACAATATATGCGTTTGAGTGAAGAAGCAGATATATTGAGTCTATACTTGATAATATGAATGTGGATGACGACGCTTTAGAGCCAATTGAGGAAGAAGGAGAGGTATTTACGGGAGAAGTGCAAGACTCAGAAAGTGAAGACAATGACAATGAAATTTCAGCCGCTATTGACACGCCAATGCAAATTGAGCAAGATGTATTTGAAGATGAAAGTGACAGCGAAACTGATATGGTTGAAGAAAATACACCAACATCAAGCACAACAGAAAGTATGATTGCACGTGATGGTACTCAATGGCAACCAACACCACCTGTTTGTCAACAAAAAAGGAGTCACAACATCGTAAGAACTCGCAGTGGTCCATTACGAATGACGGAAAGTATGACTGGTATGCAATGCTTCAAGAGTTATTTTACAATAGAAATGGTCGATATAATCGTGCGTCATACCAACAAAAAAGCCAATTCAACTCATGATGCCTACAATGCAGCAAACCCAACAAAGCGTCAATTGAAGTGGAAGGATACGACATTGGCAGAAATATACGCATTCATTGGAATGCTGATAATGGCAGACGCAAATCATTCCAATGATGAAAATGCAAGGGACTTATGGACGCAATTGTCTCATCCTCTATTTCGTGCAACAATGGGACTAAAACGCTTCTGGAATCTTATTCGTTTTATACGTTTTGATAACGCGAGAACAAGAAACGAGAGGCAGCGCACAGACAAAGCTGCTCCAATACGAGATATTTGGAGAATGTTGAACGCCAATCTCGCAAAATATTATGTGCCTACAGAAAATTTAACAATCGACGAACAATTGTATCCGTACCGCGGCAGAATAAAATTTACCCAGTATATTCCATCGAAGCCAGCGAAATACGGGATCAAGGTATGATGGATATGCGATGCTAAAAATTCATATCCTCTGCATGGCCAAATATATACTGGCAAACAAGACAGTGGTCGCGAAATCGGTGTAGGCGAAAGAGTAGTCAGAGATTTGGTTGGGCCATACCACAATAGCAGACGTAATATCACCATGGATAACTTTTTTACGACGCTGCCACTGGCAAAGCAGCTGATATCCGTCAAACTTAGCATTGTTGGAACACTGCGGCGAAACAAAGCCTATATACCAACAGAAATGAAAGACGATAAGAGTTGGACCGTTGGGACAAGCAAATTTGGTTTCCACGAGAAGGTGACTATGGTTTCATACAAACAGAGGAAAGCAAATTCCGTTATATTGTTGTCGACTCTGCATGATGATGCAACTGTAGAAGAAAACGGAAAAACCAAAAATCATCAATTTTTATAAAAAAAAAGAAAGGTGGCGTGGATGTTATGGACCAGACGCTTCGGGAGTATACACACAAAAAGGTGGCCTTTGTCGTTTTTGTACAATATGCTCGATGTTAGTGCTTTCGCGGCATACACTATATTTTCTGATAATAACAGAACTGTTCCATATCAAACAACACGGAGAAAACGCTTTTTGCGTAAACTTGCTGGAGATTAGTGTGCGCCAATAATAGAAGAAAGAGTAGCTAATCGCCAAGTAACGCGCCATTTTTCCACCAAATCAGCAATTGAGAGCTTTTTGGGAAGACCAGTGGAGACGGTAACCTATACCGAGTAACCATCTACTTCTACGGCTGCTTCTACTGATGGAAGGAAGCCAATAACAGGATGCTGCTATTTGTGCGCTTCTTTGCCAGACAACAGGAGAAGAAAGATGAGAAACTTCTGCAACGTTTGCAAGAAACCAATTTGCGATCAACATACTCAAACAATATCAATATGTTTTCCATGTTTCAACAATGACTCAACATAAGACATCAAATATTAGAAATAAGTTAAAATGAATAAAATATAAATAATTTAACTAAAAAACAATTACAGTTCATTTTTTACACATCAATAAACATTTTGAAACAAAATAAAAATAAAACAAACGTTTTTTCTTTGAAATATTAGGTAATTTGCACTAAGGTACCCCGGTACCCTGGTCATGGACCCCTGTATGCAAAAACATTAAACTCATTTTTTAGTTAATATATTTAACCAAATTTGATAAACTTTTTTCTAGTCTCTAAGTTTAGCCGAAATCTCTAATGATCCGGAGTTTCATGTTGATATCTTCAATAATAAAGGAACAGCAGCACTTTAAAGTTCAAAAAAGTACCCGAGTACCCGGTTATGGACCATAGGGTTAATTTACTCTTTTCGTGCATGGTATTTTGCCAAAGCTGTAAAATTTTATATCTAACTCCGTTTTTGTGTTTAATTTACTTGTTTAATTAAAAAATTGAATTAGTTTGAAAAGTCGTACTTAAAAATAAACAAACTCACCCACAAAAGAGTCAAATATAGAACCCGTAATTTCTTTTGTGTTTAATTATTTTTATTTATTTCTTATTTCAATTGAATACAAAAGAAATAAAAGACAGTTAACTCCAAAAACAGAATCTCTTCTCCATACTCGCAGAGCAGCTTATCCACGATTTGGCAATGTTGAATCTCTATAATTTCTTATAAAACAAAACTTTTTTACTTTTGAGCTTAAATTACACTCAAGTCTCAAAACTTGTTTCAAAGCTGTTTCATTTCTTTGATTTTGTTGGATCTTCATCAACAACAATATACAATGTATATTATACATACATGAATTTATTGAACTTAATCATTTTATTTCTTTTCTCAAAATAAGAATTTCAGCGATTAAATTAAAGTCACTAAAACTCGGTTCTGCTATAATGTACATCACTTATGCAAAGTGGTATTAATCCCTTTCCAACCCTGGCAAGCCATTATTGTGAATTAGCGTTTTGACAATTTATCTTGTAATATTTTGACAATGACGTTTTGATTTTTTTTCTCTCGTGTGTGCATTAGAGCAGGCCGCTCGCGTTATAATTGTAATCCTTGCATTGTTAATTGAATTAAGATTAAATAAAAAGTATTAAAGTAAAATAATACGAAAATCAAATTGTTTTTTTTGTTATTCCTATTGTGGGACGTAACATTTTGGTGCCGAAACCCGGGAAAGCTGAAAAAAGAGTTTTCCCATTATTAACCACGCTGCCTGCTGCACACTAAGCTGCAAATAAGTTGTCAATTCCTCAAGGGAAATTTGTTCCAACAAGCTCTGGACAAATTTATTATATTCCTCAGGAATATTGGAACCACAGAAACAGCAGCACACGCTGTTTTTAAAAATCTACAAGTGCTGACGTCGCCGCTCACGTTGCCTGCTGCTGTAATTGCTTGCAAAAAAGGGCGAATATAACCTCAATCGCCACCTGCAGTATACTTTATCTGGTGTTGCAAAAAGACGAATATAACCTCAATCGTAACCTGCAGTATACTTTATCTGATGCGAGTTCTGACGAAGCGGAGTGGAAGTGGTTTCTGCTCACAACCATCACTTGGGCTGATGATAAGATTATAATTTGCGCTGCTGCAACTATCATTCCAACGTCAACGACAAACAATTGTGCTTTATCTCTCGTAAGCTGAACAAATATTTCGACATTATACTCAAGGAATCGCTTTAGTACGGCTGTTATATTGCATCACTGCGCAAAAGGCTCACCGAAGGCGTTCATCGTAATTTAAGCTTATTACCAGGATTTATCGTAGATTTACGTTGAAGACCCAACAAAAGGGTAAGTCAAATCAACCCTGATATACGTATACCAACTTACTAATTCGCTTAAACAAAAAAATGAGTACTAATGAGGAAGAACTAGATTGTGAGTCGGTAGCGAAACGGCAACGCGTACTGATTGATTCTCTTCAGAAATTAACTCAATATTTTAAAAAGGATTCCGCGAGTAGAAAAACGCAGCTTTATTTTTCCAAGCGTGTTGAAAAAATACAGCTGTTGTGCACAGAGTTTAGAAGTAATGATCGTCTTCTAACGTTACAGGGACTTGCTCAAGATTCTGAGTATTTTAAAAGAGATCTTGCGAACTTATTTGAAGAGATCTATCTCGATTCAATTTGTTTAGTGGAAGAAGAGCGCGATCAAAAATTTCCTCCACAGTCTCCACAGGTGCCACCAGATAATCTAAATCAATCTACCGCGTCTGGCTCAAGGCAACCGCGTTTAGGCAAAATTCAGGTTCCCAATTTCGACGGAAAATACACTGACTGGCCACATTTTCGTGATATTTATAAGTCTCTTGTTCATGGAAATACAGATTTATCCATGGTAGAAAAGTTTTGGTACTTGAAAGGTTGTCTCAAGGGCGAACCATGCGATATGGTTAAACACATGTCTATTACTGAAAATAATTATGAAGCTGCATGGACATTGTTATGCAATCACTATGAAAACTCTCGCGAACTTTTCAAGGCTCAAATGCTTCTTTTCTCTGGTCAATTAAAATTAGAAAGGGAAGATGCGCATGCTATGCGATCTTTGTTAAATGTATCACGGGAATGTCGGCAGTCCTTGAGCAACTTTAAGCTTAATCTAGATCATTGTGATCCAATTTTAACATTCTTCATTATACAAAAGCTCCCCCCTCAAACTATAGGGCTTTGGGAAACAAAAGTTGGAGATTCAACTACATTAGATCAATTCTCAGATCTAGAAGCATTTCTTGATACACGTATTAGGACCTTGGAGGCTATTGCGGAGAGCAAGTCTCACCTTTCTTCCAGCTCCAAGTCTAAACTCAATCAGAAATCATTCAAATCTTATCACGCCTCCGCGAATCAATCCACTTCAAGTAAATGTTGTGTTTGTAATGGCTACCATTCTGTACGCAAGTGTTCAAATTTTTTAGCTCTAGGTGCAACCGCACGTCGCAAGGCTCTTGAAAATAAACACATTTGCTTCAATTGCCTCTCACCCCAACATATTTTGTCAACTTGCTCAAGTCAACGCAACTGTCATTGTGGGGAACGGCACCACACACTACTGCACATGGATCTAAATGTTCCAACTGAAGCTCCGGCTACTTCTGCCGCTTCAAGTCTTACTCAAACATACCTAACTCGTCAAATCGAAAATCATACCTTACTGTCGACAGCTATTGTTAACGTGACAAACTCACGAGGTGACCTAGTCCAGCTTCGTGCACTTATCGATACGGGCAGTGAAGGATCATTGATTTCAGAACGTGTTGCAACCACGCTAAACTTGCCATTTGAGCCTCTCAACTCTGTTATCTCTGGAGTTGGCGAGATTTCTGTAGATTCATGTAATCAACTTATTCATCTCACTGTAAAATCTACTTACAATGATTTCGAAATCGGTATACCCGTTTTCGTCTTAAAAAAGCTATCAGGTATTTTACCTAGCAAAACCCATGCCAACACAAAATGGTCTCACCTGTCTGGGCTTTCCCTTGCAGATCCGAAATTTTTCATTCCTGCCAAAATTGATCTCATATTAGGCGCTGAAGTCTACAGTGAAATTATTATTGAGGGCTTGCGCAAGTTAAAAGGTTTTCCTATGGCTCAAAATACTGAGTTTGGCTGGATAGTCATCGGCGCGATCAATTCCAGTTCAAATTTTAAAATTACATCTCGAACAATGGTTTCTAGAATAGAGGTTGATCGACTTCTTCAAAGATTTTGGGAAATAGAAAATGTTTCTGAATTACGCGAACTCACTCTTGAGGAAAAATGGTGTGAGCAATTTTTCTCGGAGACTTCTGAACGAAACCCATCAGGTAGATACATGGTCCGTTTTCCTTTCAAAACTTATTCTGATGAAACTCAAAACATTGGTAAATCTCGTCTCATGGCGATTAACCAATTTATGCAGCTCGAAAGGAAATTTCAAAAGAATCCTGAATTTCACAGGGCATATTCAGAAGCCTTTCATGAATATATCTCAAGCAATAGGGTAGGAATAGCTGAAACTTCAGAACAAGAGCTTACAACTTTCAAAAATGGCTCAATAAGCGTGCAATGCTGCTATCTTCCTCACCATGCGATATATAAGGCCTCTAGTTCTACTACCAAACTCAGAATAGTTTTCGATGCATCCAGGAAAACTTCGAATGGCAAATCGTTAAACGATATTCTTTTTCCTGGACCAAAACTACATTGTGACTTACGCGCTGTAGTCACAAATTGGAGATTTCACCATATTGCTTTTACAGCAGATCTAAAACAAATGTTTCTCCAAATTTTAATGCACCATGATGATGCTCAATTTCAACGCGTCATATGGCGTGACCATCCCTCTGATCCTATTCAGGAATATTTCCTCAATACCGTTACTTTCGGTACAAGAAGTGCTCCATATCATGCTAATAGAACAATTCTTCAGCTTGCGCATGATTTTCAACATAAGTATCCACTTGCCTTTCCGTTTCTGCAAAATTGTATATATGTAGACGATATTTTCGGTGGAGCCGATAATATCTCGGACGCCCTTGCTCTTCAAAAACAGTTGATTAATATTTTCGTCGAAGGAAAATTTTGTTTACGAAAATGGGTGAGCAACAGTTATGAAATTCTTCAGGCAGTACCAGCCGAAGATCGTGAAATACAACTACCTCTCTCACTGAATATCGAAGATGCAGTAAAGACATTGGGTATTTTTTGGCAGCCTTTTGAGGACATTATTAAATTCCACTTCAACTTTGATTTATTTCACGTATCAAGGGAGACTCTTACAAAGCGCATGGTATTATCCACAATAGCACGGTTGCATGATCCTCTTGGATTGATTTCTCCCGTTATTCTACGTGCTAAATTAATGATGCGCAATTTGTGGATAGCCCGTTTAGGGTGGGATGACTCAGTTTCTGAGCAATTTTGCGAACAATGGCAAGAATTTATCTCTGACATTAGACTTTTACCTGAACTTAAAATTCCTAGATGGTTTTCTACGAAATCAGATTCTCAAACATTCGAGCTGCACGGGTTCTGCGACTCTTCTAAGGAGGCCTACGCTGCCGCAATCTATCTCAGATCCACGGATGGCTTAGGGAAAATACATTGCCATTTGGTGACATCAACCACAAGACCGGCACCCATAAAACCTATTTCGATACCCTGTCTTGAACTACTCGGTGCTGAGAGACTTGCAAAGATGATTGGAAAATTTCAAACTGAATGGAAAGTTAGCAAAAGGCCTACAGTTTACGCATGGACTGACTCAGAAATTGTTTTACACTGGCTAAACGGTGACCCACACAGATGGGATATTTTCGTGGCCAACAGGGTTACAAAAATCACAAATATTGTCTCACCAAGCCATTGGCGACATGTACCTTCTGAAGATAATCCAGCCGACCTTGCCTCTAGGGGGTCCAATGTAACTGACATAAAAAATTGCTCTCAATGGTGGTTTGGGCCAAAATTTCTTAAAATGGATCCACAATATTGGCCCGAACGGGTACAACTTACCCTCAATTTAAAAGATCTTCCTTTAAACAAAGTGCAGATCCATCACGCACAAAAAGTGCTCCCTGGAACACTATAATTCTTAGAACGATTTTCTTCATATACGAAACTTTTACGTACAACTGCTCTCATTCAACTCATTGCTGAAAAAGCTCGAGGTATCCGAGTCTCTTTGCCCTTAAGTGTTAAAAATTTCGACATGGCTCGCTATTTTTGGATTCGCACCACACAGCGCTGTTGTTTTCAAAGCGAATATAGCACTTTAGAGGCACAAAATTTAATTTCCTCAAAGAGTCCTATTGCAAACCTTAACCCGTTCATAGACGATAATGGTATAATGCGTGTTAGAGGCCGGCTAGAAAATTCAGCTCTTAGCTTTGCCGAAAAATTTCCAATAATTTTACCCTCTTCTTGTATATTCACTAATCTTTTGATTCAAGAATATCATCGTCTGACTCTTCACGGTGGTGCTCAAGTTACTCTTACTTGGCTACGCAAAAGATATTGGGTAATAAGGGCTCGTAAAAGTGTACGTTCCATTATTTCAAAATGTATTATTTGCTTTAGAGTAAAAGCAAGAACTGGTGAGCAAAGAATGGGAACACTACCTTCCCCACGTGTAAACCCCTCTCTTGCATTCAGCACATCCGGTGTTGATTTTGCTGGTCCGATTGATGTTAAGGCATCCAAAGGCCGTGGAAAAACTACATACAAAGGCTACATAACAATATTTGTCTGTTTCTCCACTCGTTCGATTCATTTAGAACTCGTAGGCGATTTTACCACCCCTACTTTTCTCGCGGCACTGAAAAGATTTCTAGCTCGACGAAGCACGTGCTCCAATATATACAGTGACCATGGTCGCACATTTATAGGAGCAACTAATCAGCTACAGTCCCAAGAAAAAATCTGGAGACAGCAAATAGAATCCCACGTTCTACCATTTTTAGTTAACCGATCGATCACTTGGCACTTCATACCTCCCCGATCTCCCAATTTTGGCGGCCTTTGGGAAGCGGGGGTAAAATCTGTCAAATTCCACTTGAAACGTATCTGTAACTCACGTTCCTATACATATGAGGAATGGTCGACCCTTTTGGTCGAAATTGAAGGAATTTTAAATAGTAGACCACTCTGCCCTTTCACAGCGGATCCTGATGACTTCACTGCTATAACGCCAAATCATTTTCTCAATGGCGCGATATCTCGCGATCTGCCTGAGCCAGATGTTGAATGTAGCCCTGGAGCTATGAGTGCACGTTTGAGTGAATTGGTAAGATTGAAACAATCCTTCTGGAAGCGTTGGAGTGCGGAGTATTTGAATCAATTGCAATCTCGCCCGAAATGGTTGCAATCCACTGACAATTTGAATATTGATGATCTCGTGCTGATAAAAAATGAAAATTTACCCCCGAAAAATTGGTTAATGGGCCGTGTCTTAGAAATTCACCCTGGCAAGGATGGATTAGTAAGAGTAGTAACGCTTAAAACTTCTTCTGGTTTAATTAAGAGATCAATCACTAAGTTATGCCGTCTTCCAATTAACAAAACCGATTAGCTTACAGCGCATATAAAAGTTTCCATCTCATAACTTGATATACGTATTTTCAATATTTGATTTGACGCAATATATATTTTTTCTCTCATCCTCTCAATGTGGATGATCAATGGGGCCCGCCATGTTGGATCTTCATCAACAACAATATACAATGTATATTATACATACATGAATTTATTGAACTTAATCATTTTATTTCTTTTCTCAAAATAAGAATTTCAGCGATTAAATTAAAGTCACTAAAACTCGGTTCTGCTATAATGTACATCACTTATGCAAAGTGGTATTAATCCCTTTCCAACCCTGGCAAGCCATTATTGTGAATTAGCGTTTTGACAATTTCTCTTGTAATATTTTGACAATGACGTTTTGATTTTTTTTTCTCTCGTGTGTGCATTAGAGCAGGCCGCTCGCGTTATAATTGTAATCCTTGCATTGTTAATTGAATTAAGATTAAATAAAAAGTATTAAAGTAAAATAATACGAAAATCAAATTGTTTTTTTTGTTATTCCTATTGTGGGACGTAACAGATTTTAAGGGGAATTTTTCAAAAAAGGGATTTTTGTATTTAACACATTTGAAAAAAGGGATAAATATTTGCATTGATTTTACAAATGATTGCTGTTGTTTTGTTCGTTGAATGAGGGAAAAGATATTTTTTAAGCATTTATCAAAATGTAGTAAGGATTAAACAACAGGGTGAACGCTAGGTTAATGAATGTTTTTATAAGCTTTTATTTAACTTGCTTCGTTCGTATGTATGTCTTCAAACCTTGCGTTCCATTTTTCTAACACTTGTTGGTATCCGATTAAGCTGAAATTCAGCACAAATATGTAAGTCTGGAAACAATGCAATATTATGATAAAAAATTTTGCCACACCCCCTTTTACCGCCCACAAATCAATAAAAATGCTATATCTCTAAAACTACTGGGCCAATTCAGCTGCAATTTTGGCAGTAAATTTCCTTCGAGTAGAGGATAAAAAAGGAAAATTTTTTCCACGCCCCCTTTTACCGCACAAATCAATAAAAATGCTATATCTCCATAAGTTTTGAAGAGAAAAGATGTTAATAATAAACCTTTAAGACTAAAAAGTAAAAAATAAATAAAAAGTACAAAATTTAAAGCTTTTATTTAAAAAGACGTGAACTAAAAAGAAAAATTAATTAGAGCAAGACTAAGGATGCAGTCCGGTGGCTAGTTGAATTTTGAACATTTTGGTACACAAATCGTCCTTGTGTGATGTATGGTTTGGGAGTTATGGCGGAACATGACATGTTAAAAATTTTCAAATGCTTCTAGAATCTAAACGGTGAGTCGTAGAGCTTAACGGACCTCCAGTTGGTACCAAAAATTTTTTTTGTCGATAAGTCGAAAATGAGGCTAGATATCGATAAAATAAGCTTCATTCATTACCAAATAAAGCATTAAGCTTTGTATACACGCATTTTCTATATATTTGACGGTTACATTTGTTAAGCATTAAAAAACCCAATTTTCGGCTATATCTCTAAAACTATAAGATATAGAACAAAACTATGCAGTCCGGTGGCTAGTTGAATGGTGAACATTTTGGTACATCAATCGTCCTTGTGTGAAATAAGCTTCATTCCAAATAAAGCATTAAGCTTTGTAAACACGCATTTTCTATATATTTGACGGTTACATTTGTTAAGCACTAAAAAATAAAAAACCCAATTTTCAAACGGTTATATCTCCAAAACTGTAAGAGACAGAGCAAAAACTAAAAATGCAGTCCGGTGGCTAGTTTAATGGTGAACATTTTGGTATATAAATCGTCCTTGTGTGATGTATGGTTTGGGAGTTATGGCGGAAAAACATGTTAAAAACTTTCAAATCCTTTAGAATCTAAACGGTGAGTCGTAGAGCTTAACGGACCTCCATTTGGTATCAAAAATTTTTTTTGTCGATAGGTCGAAAATGAGGCTAGATATCGATAAAATAAGCTTCATTCATTACCAAATAAAGCATTAAGCTTTGTAAACACGCATTTTCTATATATATGACGGTTACATTTGTTAAGCACTAAAAAAAAACCCAATTTTTCAAACGGCTATATCTCCAAAACTATAGATATTTTCAGGCGGAAATAAAGAGAGGCAGAAAAGCGCGAGCAGGAGAAAAGTGAGATGTATGGTGACAGGAATGACGCCCGAAAATTTTTCGAAAAACTAAGACGCCTTGCCGATGGTTTTAAAACCGGGGCCTCTTCCTGCAAGGATGAAAACGGGAATCTAGTGAAAGATGTCCAAAGTACACTGACGTTATGGAGGGAACACTTCTCTAAGCTTCTAAATGGTGACGCTGACAACAATCCCGCCAATAGAGATGATATTCTGGAAACCCCAATTTCAGATTACAGCATCGAGATGAAGTTCTGACAGCTTAAAAATAACAATCGGCTTAAAAATAACAAAGCCGCGGGAGCTGATGGCTTTCCTGCTGAGCTGTTTAAGAACGGAGGCAAAGCTCTACTTAAATGCATTCACGAGCTTCTATGCAGAATATGGTCGGAAGAATGCATTCCGAACGTTTGGAATCTCAGTGTGCTCTGCCCAATCCACAAGAAAGGCGATTCCACTATCTGTGCCAATTACCGTGGAATAAGCCTTCTTAATATCGCATATAAGGTCCTGTTGAGCGTTTTATGTGAAAGACTAAAGCCCATTGTAAACGAACTGATCGGACCTTATCAGTGTGGCTTCGGACCTGGAAAGTCCACCATCGACCAGATTTTCACGCTACGACAAATCTTGGAGAAGACTCAAGAAAAAAAAAACCCAATTTTTCCTTAAGTGAATCCATGGACTCAATCAAACATAAAATTATAGATTACCTGCAGTACCGTCGTTGATTATGTAAAGTTCTTTCAAACATATATCTGATGCATCTGGTGATTTGTAAACACATTAATATAGCAATCTAAATGGACCTAAGCGTAAAATGGAAAATTTTGGTGTATAATATATCTAAATAATCTGAATGGACCTAAACCAGGGATCTTCAATTGCCTCATATCTTCAAGATGGTTGTGACAACATTTGTTGACGGTACCGTGGTGTCTTGGTGTCTTTTTACCTCTTGAAACACTACGTTAGATCGATTTGTAATATATTAATATGAGTGGCCGTTAAGACCTAGTTTGTCTTGGTGCCTGCGTTCGCAACTGGTTTTCTTTATTTTATGAAAATTGGTTTGGTGAAGTTGACCTAGTTTGTCGAGTAACCACCCTGTCAAGCCAGGATTTCACCGGCTTCAGGGAGACAGAACGATATATATTATATATATACCTATTGGAGTGGTGTTTTATTGGGTATGAGACCTTGTTTGTCACACGACTCCGCCATATACAAAAATTGTTGCTAACTTGACCTTGTTTGTCTTGAAAACGCAACCCTGCTATGCTGTCTGATTTTATCGATTTTGACTTAACTTTTTTTCTATTATTTTTTATACTTTAATAAAATTATATACTTTAAGCAATTTACTAAAACTTTTTAGTTTGTTAATAATACATTATTTCATTCAAAATCATACTTTATATTTTTGAATTGTATTAAATATCTTATTTTATAATTTTAAATTTGCTAAAAAACCTGTTAAGGTTTAGCAATCAAGTAAATAAATAAAAACAAGTCGACACCCACCATCTTTTTGTCAACTACAATGACGCCTTCGACAGCCCAATAAAGAAACACCTGTACTCCACCATGTCTCAATTTGGTATTCCTGCAAAACTAATACGACTTTGCAGGATGACACTGAGCAACACCAGCAGTGCAGTTAAAATCGGGAAGGACCTCTCCCCACCATTTGTTACCAAACGAAGTTTCAGACAAGGTGATTCCTTATCGTGCGACTTTTTCAACCTTATGATGGAAAAGATCATCCGAGCTGCTGATCTGATACGTAGTGGCACAATATTCTACAAGAGTGTTATGCTGCTTGCGTATGCTGATGACAGCGATATCATTGGCCATAATACGCGCGCGTAGAAGGCTATGCAGGCCTTCTTGACCCTTTGTTCGATGTTAGTTTTCCAGCTTAGCTTAGAATCCAGGATGACACCTAGATATTTTGCGCTACTGGATAGTGTAAGAGGTGGGTTGTTTAGCTTTGGAAGGACATATTGTGGCGCTTTGGTTTTTGTGGGTTAACTCCTAGGCCGCACCTGGCAGCCCAGACACTAAGTTTTCCCAAATCAACCTCCATTAGCTCACTGAGCGTAGAGGGAGAGAGACACCATTACAACCACGTCATCCGCATAAGCCACCACATTGACCCCATTGCAATTAAGTGTATTAAGAACTTCATTCATGGCGATGACCCAGAGTAGGGGGGAGATGACTCCTCCTTGCGGAGTTCCTCTACTGACAAATTTTGTGAGTTGGCAGTCACGCAGGTCTGCCTGGGTTATTCTGTTACTGAGCATTGAGACTATCTAGTTTATCACCGGTGCTTGTACACAGAGGTTGGTAGGAGAATCAAGAATGGCCCGAGTATGTATTTTGTTAAATGCCCCTTATATTTCTAAGAAGGCCGCAAGAGTGTATTGTTTAAAGAAAATGGATCTTAAAAAAGTACTAATACCCTCGTGTACGGCGGTATCTGTGGATCTGCCCTTGAGGTATGCGTGTTGGGCGCTGGATATGTTAGAACGTCCCTGAGATGAATATCCAGAACACGCTCTAAGGTTTTCAGCACGAATGATGTGAGGCTTATTGGTCTTAAATCCTTGGCTGATTCATGACCTCTCCTTCCAGCTTTGGGTATAAATATTACCTTAACTCTGCTCCTTATAGTGTAGTTAAGGCAAAAGCGTTTTGTGAAGATAGAGAGTAGGATATGTGCAACTACATCTTGTAGTTTCTGCAACATTATTGGAAGAATACCGGGACCTGGAGCGTCGGGACCTGGAGATTTGTATGGAGAGAAGCTGCTTAAAGCCCAGATAACCCTTTCTATTGAGATAAAGGAGCCAGTTGGAACCGTCGCAGCTACCTCGGGTGATTGGTAAACTTAAGGTCTCATTACAGCTGATCTTGCAGCCGGGAAAGTGTGTGTTGAGTAAGTGTTCTAGTGATTCATTGGTAGATTCTGTCCACGTACCATCTTTTTTCCGAATGAAAGAATGGACTGGTGCTTTCTTTAGACAGAATTTTGCTTACTCTTGCCGATTCTTTTATATTGTCAATTTATTGGGTGTATTCCTGCCAAGAATGCTTTTTCACGTCTCGAATTGCTTTCTTGTTGGTTTTGAGGATGTCTCTGTATGGTTGCCAAAGACACTGCCTATGACACGAGTTGAAAATTCTCCTAACCCTTTTCCTAACGTCGGATACATCTTTGCTCGACCACGGAGGAAGAGATTTCTTCTTGCCTCTGCTAGTGGGACATGAGACTCTAAAGGCAACATGCATGGTTTGCTCTAGGGCCTCCACGGAAGAATATATCTCCTCCGCAGTTGAGATTTGCTTGTAGGCTAAAGAACGGATTTTTGGACAAGCCACTTTGGCAAGTTTAGCCCAGTCAGTACGTTTGGGGTTACGAAATGGAAGAGGGGCCTCTATTTCAAGGTTCAAATTAAAGAGGATCAATCTGTGATCCGAGAAGAAACTTTTGCTTGAATCTCTCCAATTGACTACTTCTAGAGACTCGTTTTCGGATAGAAGGGTAATATCAAAAAGTTCACTCCAACCTGTGAAGTTGTCAGTACTTGGAAAGGTGAAAGTAGGTGTATTTCCTTTATTGCATATGTTTAAATTAGGGTTAATTATTGAGTCGAATAAAAACTCACCTCTAGTGTTTATTTTAGAGCTGCCCCATAGTGTGTGTCTCGCGTTGGCATCGCAGCCCAAAATTGTGGTGGTGTTGTCTTGCATTGCCGTAGCCACTAATCGCTTCACCTCGTCTGGAGGAGCTTCCCTGTCGTGGCCCATATAGGCTGAGGCTATAAGAAGGTTGTCGGCGCTCTCCAGTTTGACCAGTGCCAGTTATTGTAGTAACATCAAATTCAGTTATTGGCACAACCCCGCCAATAATTGAATTGTTTGTTTTTTGGAATCATTTGTTGGCACCCTCTTAGTCTACTCTCTCTTTTTTGAGTATTTTTTCTTGGTTAATATGACTCCTATTAGTGATTCCTTTATGACGCAAAAAAAATTATTTTTATGACTCTGATTGAAAACTCTATTAAGACTCATATTAAAGACTATTTTATGAGCATAAAAAACGCAAATTAAATACTCTTTTATGACTCACATAAATAACTCCTTTATGAATCATATTAAAGACTCTTTTAAGACCCATAATAAAGACTATTTTATGACCCTTAAAAATCCTCAATAAACTCTCATATTAAATACTTTTTTATAACTCATACAAATTACTCTTTTAGGACTCATATTAAAGACTCTTTTAAGACTCATACTTAAAACCTGATATGTCACTAATTGCTTTCTAATATTTGTTTGTCCACTGCGCAATAAGGACTAAATGGTTGCCGGAATTTTACTATCAGGACTTCGGTTATTAAGAACTTCCTCATTTGCTTAAACATATTCTTTAGTATTTTCTCCTATCTCCACTTCTAAACGATTATTTTATTTTTTTAAAAACTTAATTATTTCCGAAGACTCTTTCTTGCACTCTTTTTTGTCATTATTATCGTTAAAAATTTATAAGAACTTACTTGATTATTTTCTATATTAAATATGTTACCATTTTGACAAACTCCAACGTTTAAGCACACAATGAATATTTCAATTCTTTTTATAATGCTTGCTGCTCACCAAAAACGTAGCAAGCTGATCGTAACAAGAATGGAATTCCCTGGATTTTGAAACCAGCATAGCAAGAGCTTGCTTTATAGAGGAATTACATTCACAAAAATCACAGGAACGCATAAAAATTAATCTTTTATGAATCCTTTTTATAAGCTCTCATAAAACATGCATTAAATGTATTCTTTTATGAGTCCATTTCATAAAAACCTATAAAATACGCATAAAAAGTTTTATTTTATAACTTTATTTCATGAACATTCATAAAACATGCAAAACAGAATTATTTTATGACTACTTTTATGAACACTTATAAAACATGCATATAAAACGATTATTTCATGAGTTTCTTTTATGAACTCTCATAAAACATGCATAATAGGCATTGTTTTATGAGTCCCTTTTATGAACACTCATAAAACATGCATAAAAAGGATTCTTTTATGAGTCCTTTTTTTTGAGCACTCATAAAACACACATTAAAAGTATTCTTTTATGACTGTTTTTTATGACCACTCATAAAACGTGCAAAATAAGGATTCTTTTATGAGTCTTTTTTATGAACACTCATAAAATACGCATAAAAAGATTTCTTTTATGAAGCCTTTTTATGAGCACTCATAACAAACGCATTAAAAGTTTTATTTTATGAACACTCATAACACATGCATAATATGGATTTTTTTATAAGTCCCTTTTATGAACACTCATAAAACACGCATAACAATTTCTTTTATGAGTCCTTTTTATGAACACTCAAAAAACACGCAATAAAAGTATTTTTTTATGACTCCTTTTTATAAATACTCATAAAACATGCATAAAAATTATTCTATTATGCGTCTTTTTTATGAACACTCATAAAACGCGAATAAAAAATTCTTCTATGACGCATTTTTATAAACACTCATAAAACACTCACATAAATGACGCATTTTAGAGTCATATTTTTCAGAGCTCATAAAATGTTTGCTGGGCTACATTTCATTAAACAAAAGCAAATAAATTGCTGATCGTATGCAGAAAAACAAGTGAAATCGCTCACAGGCAACATTGGAATCGAAAGGGTTAACAACTTCACGGTAAAACGTTGCTCCAAGCAAAGTTACAATAAAGCTCAGAACTGCAACATTTTTTTATTCTTTTTTCAATTGCTATGTCAACCAAGAAACACTTTTTGGTGTAGGAAAATTCCTTTTTTATCTTTAGATGTGTGAAACGTTTTATCTCGAGAATTCTTTCATGCCTTACTAAAAAAAGGATATAAATAAAATTTGTCATACATTTTAAATCACACTGAGACTCCGTAGTGTACAAACTGCTCGAATTGTCACTTATACACTATTGTGTTGTTGCAACCAAAACCCGGTCCCAAATATTTCCATATAAAATTCTTGCTATTTATTATCGAACACTTGAAATGATGTCGCACTCAAAACAGCCATGTTGGACATAAAGTAGATTTGCACATAAAGCGCGAAATAACTTCATTATCATCATCATCACTATTGTCATAAGAATCCGTATTCAATTCCCAGCAGAGCACGGGAATAAAAGACATCTTAAAATGGTAAACAACAACGCATGGCACAAAAACGTTTCAACAATCTTGTAAATATTTGAAGTTGTCCACAGCAACAGCAAAAGCAAACATCAGAAGCGCAACACTGAGCTCTGACCATTTACAGCCAGTGTAGCAGGCACAGTGAAGCAAACGCGACACTGAGTGCGTTCAAATGTGTCCCAAATGAATTGAAATTTTAAGCATGCAGAAAAGGATCCTAAACAGTTTGCTTGGAAACAAGCAACGAGAGAATGAGAGAGAGCGAGAGGGGAGCCACAGCATTTGGAAAAGAAAACGAAGAATAAAAAAAAAAAAAGAAAAGGATTCAAGTAAACAGATTATTTTGCATTCTGCAAGCCTATAAAAGAAACGAGTTAACAATTTATGTTGACAGTTTATCACGTTTGCTGTTAGTTCTTATTATTGTTGTTGGTTAGCTTTTGCTGGTTTTTTCTGTCTTAACCCGTTAATGTTGATAAAAACAATCAAAAATCCTTTTGCTCTACGTTTTCGGTAAAAAAATGCATTCATCATGTTTAAATTTTGTTAAATTTTATGTTTTGCAAACAAACATGAAACATTATATTTTTGCATACTTGTGGGTAATCTTCTTTTTTTATTTGCTTTGTGTCAACATCAGAGATAGACTTTTTTTGGTAGACGTTAGCATTTCACGTTCTTCACATTATAAAATAATGTGGTTTTTTTGTTTTCTCTTTACTCACTGAGGAATTAGGGGGATACTGACATTTGTTAAAAGTGGAAGTGAAAAAATTTTGTCGGAATGCTTAGAAAAAGATTGCATAAATACTATTTTTAGCACTCAAAATTTCAGGACTCTTCCATGAAAATTATATTAATAACATTTAACCAAGACTTGTCAGTCATAGTTGGCCTCTCCTCTATTCCATCTACTCCTCTGTCGTTATATCTTTATTTTGATGATAATGATGTTGATTCCTATGGTTTTTTAGTTTTTGTTGTTGTTGTCGTAGCGTCAAATCAAACCATTACTTTTATCAAATTTCAACATTTATATAGCAATGTTTCTATTTATATACAAATATAAGTGAATAATGACTAAGCAGTTTGTATTAATGGCGTCCAATGTTTTTGACTTTTGACCACTTAATCGTTTTAAGCTACATAATGTCAAAATTTAATGAATACTCTGCTTCCTAGTGGAAGTTTTCCTCTGTGCTTTTATTGCTATCACTTTTTGCTGTGTTCTATTTTTTCGTATTCATATTCTTTATAGCGATATGTTTTCGGTATTTTTCATATTAATAAACAATTGCTTTCCCTTTAATAAATTATGTACGTGACACAATCGTGCAGCAATAAAAAAAATATATATTCGTTTGACTAACTCTTAGATATAACGTATGTGTCGCAAGGACCAGTATCAGTATCTGCCCAACAATTCGTTGTATTGGCATCTGTTTTGTTGTGGGCGCGTAGACAGATTTATGGCATGTCCTGTTTTTCTGTCCGTTTGTGTGTTTTAATGGTGCGCTCTTATCACATGTTTTAATTTGATTAATGAAATTAGTTCTTAATAAAGCTGTCAGTGCGTTAATAATTAATTGTGATGACTTACATAATAAAAATTATTTTGGGAAGCCAGTAATTAATTGTGATGGTTTCATTTTTCAAATCAGTGTTGTTTTTATTGAATTTATGATGATTTATTTAGTAAACTGAGCAAAAATTGAATGAAATTATTTTATGATGGTATGCTGAAAAATTGCTCCAAATTCATTTAAAAAGCTTACATCAATTTTTGTCCCTAAATATTTGTATAATAGTTGAAAATGTTCCTTCTACGACCAGTGGCCAAAAATAAAGTTGTATGATGTGTTGGAAACGAGATAAGCTTAAGCGAAAAACAAGGTTTTTCGTGTAGGATGCCATGAATCGGTATGCAGCACTCTAAGCAATTTTAAAGATGTATCCAATGCAAAATAGCTAGGTTATGTTAAGGTCGCGATCTTTAGGCCCGCCTACTTAGACTATTTATTGATCCGTTGTTATACCACAGAATAGAAGAAGGGAGTATTCAAGTGAAACTTTTGTATATGATGTTTTAATGTGGCAGAAGTTGTAGAAACATATGCTATTAAATCTGAAGCAAGAGTTATGTCTTGACCCCAGTAAAATCTAGTTACTAAGCGTTCCTACCCACAAACTTTTCCTACCACCTTCAACTACAACTTTTCGTCCTAAAATAATGTGTTTTTAAGTTCCTTTGATTAGAAATAAGGAAAGAAAGGTTATAGCTTACTATAGTGTTCCGTCCAGGATTTGAACCCGGGACCCCTGAGCGACAGTCAATAGTGCTACCACTAGACTATCAAGGCTGCCCTACAAAATATCTAAATAGAAATAAAATTACATATGTATACTAGATTGTTGTTAATAATTGAGCTAAATTCGTAGCTCCTCGTAGGAGTTCCTTATATTTTTGGGTTAAATAGTGGAGACTGACCTTTCTTACGAGAGCAATACTGTGCTGTTTGAGGATACCAGAAGGTTGAGAATTAACTTGTGACCGGAAGAGAAAACCTCTTGACCCTTTTTCCTTTCCAGCTTCCTGGTAGGAAGCGATTTAATAAAACGCAAAGATTCGATGGTTGATGTAAGTAGTACAAATTTATTGATTGATTTTTTTTATTGAGAGAGGCACCGAAGCTTACAATAAGGCCGTGAAAAAGAATTAAAAAAAAAGAAGTTAGCTGCCGAAAATTCGGATATCGCGGAAGGCGGTATCGAACCAAGCAAAAGTTTGAATTCACAAGGTAAAATTTAATATTCTTAAACGTCGCGTACACAACTGCCCAGCAAAATTTTTGATATAAATGTGATATGCATTCTTAGGAACACTGCTTCCAGAAGACATTCTATAGATCCAATTGTGATACTTCTTAGCCTTATCCAGAAGCGCTTTCAAGAAACATTCTCATAAACTACTTCTGGAAGACATTCAAATAGGATTTAAATTCAATAAAAGTAAAAAAAATTATATATAATTGTAATCAATGTTTAAAAACTTTCCGTGGAGTTTTTTAAAAATCTCAACCACTACCTACTTCCAACATCAAAATGCCGTGAAAATCGAGGAAAGGGATATTTTACACCCCAACAAAATCCTAACACGTCTCATTTCCAATACCAAAATTGCGAGAAAATTGGGAAAAGAGATATATTCCGTGGGATTTTGAAACCACCCTTCCCTAACCACAAAAACTATTCCATTCCATAGAATGCCTTTTTAAAGTTCTCCTAGAAAACACCTACTATAATCCTTTCAAAGAAGGCCTCAAAGAAATCTTCCATTAAAAAAATTCTGGAATCACTTCTAGATAAGTCTAAGGAAAGCATTCCTTCCAATGACATGCATATGTTAAAAGAATGCCTTCTGGGTATGAAAGTGGAAGAGATGGTATTCAAGACTTTCCCTTCCACTTTAGCTTCTTTTGGAAGCACTTTTTTTCTGGGTGTTTCAAAAAAATAAAAATGTTAGTTTTTCCACGGGTCAGGAGAGTTTATCTATATGATATTTTTGTTTGTTTGTATTATGTTTGTATGTTTTGAATAGACTCCTAAGCTACTAACCCAATTTTTTTTTAAAACCTTTGTCAAACGATTCTATATATTACTGCGCTGAACATAGGATATACTAATTTTGTCACGCCCCCTTTTAGCGCCCACAAACCAATAAAAATGCTTTATTTCAAAAGGTTTTCATCGTACTGGACTTAAATTTGGTAAGTAACTTCGCATGCTGACTGTCAGCAATTCTAATAAAAATGGGAGTGATATCACTGCAGCTACGCCCACTATTCATAAATAATTATAATTCCTGAGACGTAAATACATTCATAATAAAATATTCTATGTAGGTGCTAAGTAAAATGTTGATATTCATGTTTTAAAAAAGTCTGTAGGGCTGCACCTAACCCACGCCCACTAGAATCATCTTTTAACTTCTCTTCTTGATATATCTTAAAATTAAATCAATAAAAATTAAAACTTTGTTTTTTATTTCATACAAAAATTTAAAAATCTTATAAAACGGCCGACAAAAACAATAATTTATATGTGAGTGTAATTCGAAAAATAAATAACGGAAGTGTCTACAACAACATCAATTTCTTTTACTTTGTATCTGATTTTAAGTTGAAAAATAAAGCGCGAAAGTATTTAAATAATTTTTTTAATTGCTGTTTAGTGAATTATAAATATGCCTCCAAAGCGAAGTAGGCTGAGTCGCAATTCTGCTGAGGCTACTAGAACTAGGTGACGCAGGCAGCAATAATCTCAAGAGGAGCGCCACCAACGGCATAGGGCAAATGCCGCCACAAATGCATTGATCAGATCGCAAGAAAGCCAGGAACAACGCGAGCAGCGACTTAGAGCGAATGCCGTCAGAAATATATTTACAAGATCGCAGGAAGGGCAGGAACGTCGCCAACAGCGGCTTCGGGCAAATGCATATTTGTATGTCGGCTGCTCACTCGTCCCAATAATTTATTTGTTTTAACATCAAATGAAAAGTCTTTAAATATTGTGTACGCAGAAGTTTTAAAATAATTATAAAAAGTCATAATACAAATTTAAAAAATATACATAACATTTATTACATGTTAAATTAAATGTATTTAATGCTAAAATAAAATTATTTTTACAAAACTGTTCTTCTTTATATCTCTCGATTTTTGATAAAACAATGAAAATTAAAAAAAAATAAAATGACTTTTTATTCCGGTAACAAATTTATGGTAAAATTCGTAAGTTAAGCATATTATCCAAGACCGTGTACACATGCTTTGATAAATTATTTTTTTTTTTCAAGTAAAACTGATATAAATTAATCCTTTTTTGCTATTTATTTAATTCAACTCAAATTAGCTCTATCCGAACAAGGTCGGGTAACCGAACAAGGTTGGGTAACACGCCATGATTTTTTTTAATTGGGATCGGATAATTTTTAGGACATGCTCGAACCGCTAAAATTATTTTTTTGAGTAAGTAAAGTAAAAAATTTTTTAGAGTATAAACTTTTTGAATACAATTTATAAATTTTTTTCTTTTTAATTAAAAAAAGATACAGAAAACACGATACGATTTTTTTCCCCGACTAACGACATATAACTTATATAACAAGGTCGGGTATCCGAACAAGGTCGGGTAACACGCCATGATTTTTTTAATTGGGATCGGATAATTTTTAGGACATGCTCGAACCGCTAAAATTATTTTTTTGAGTAAGTAAAGTAAAAAAAAATGTTTATAGTATAAACTTTTTGAATACAATTTATAATTTTCTTTCTTTTTAATTAAAAAAAGATACAGAAAACACGATAAGATTTCTTTCCCCGACTAACGACATATAACTTATAGTAAAATTTGCAATTAAAGTTTATTTTCAAAAATATTCGACTTCTCCGGACTATAGTATCTGGGATAATAATGAAAACAAAATATAAGGATTCTGAAGCTCCAAAGCTTAAACGTGCATATAAGAATATTTTTTTTTCCACAACTAAATTCAGTGATAACTTTTTTGTAATTTTTATCAAACAACATTATAAGGAAAGTTTTTTATTGACCAAACTTTTTTTTAATTAAAAAAGTTGTAAAACTCTATTAATGGTATTCAGTGAACGAAGTATACTAAAAGCGTATAGTTATAAGCATGGCTATTACTTCGATGACATGTCAGCTTTTTTTTTTTTTTGCAGCTTCTATGATATTTTCTTTTTATTTAGTAGGTCCATTGATATTTCCTAAATTCCATATATGAAAAGATTTTAGGTCTTTTTTTGTCATTTTTCATCGTTTTTTATCGGCTTAATTTTCAGTTAATTTTCAATATATTTAATGCATTTTTTTGTCGATTTTTGAGTTATTTCATTGTCATTTTTGGACATTTTGAAATTTTAGGTAATATTTCGGTTTTTTAGGGTAATTTTAGTGTAATTTTAAAATAACTTTTTTTCGTTTTTTTTCTTACAAAAAAATGTAAAAATTAAAAAGTTAAAAAATTATGTGACTTTAAAATTGTCACTTATCTTTTTCCAGATTTATTCCAGTGCTCCAAACAAAATTGAGCACTAGAATTAGTCACACAAACAAATCACTATCAATCAACGAATCATAATTTGAGTAATTTTGATTTGGTGATTATATTATGAAATCAAATTGCTTCACACGCTTTATTGTAAACATTCCATTCACACGATTTGTATCTAAGGTCTGGACAGCAGTCATTAGATCTTAACTTGAATCCTGCTCATGTTACACAACGTGCGCATGGCTAAGCTCTGTGAGTGCACTACTTTAAGTTCGCTTCGGTGCCACGCATATCTCTTATGTAGCGTGCTCAAGTGCAATATGATTCTGTCATAAATTTGTTTGCTACTTTGTTTATTTTATGTGGATTTGGGTATTGTCTGTGTAAATGAACTCAAATTGTGTGAAGGACAAATATCTATGTGGCCAGCGGATAAGTATTATGATTCGTATGATAAGAACTTACATCCGATGACATTTCGTATTTTAAATATGTTCCTTTCGTTAGTGCAGAATTAGAAGAAAGTTTTCTATTTACAAAAACATTTTGCCAGACAATCGACGTTCCTTCAAGTTTAATAACTTAAAAATGTACCTTGTAATATACTATAACGCTATGTACAAAAATTATATAAACTTAATTTTGAGTTAAGTAATGTCTTATTGATTTACTTTAGTGAAATCTTAAAAACGACATTTTTTTCCATGCACCTTTTTCTTTGAATAGTTGTTTTTTTACTTGCGTCTATTACAACAAGACGATATAAAATTAAAAATATTTCTTTGTAAGCAGTGAGAATCGAACTCGCACCATTTGGATCGAGAGTTCTACACACTAACCACTACTCCATATTCTTTTGTGACATAGTGTGATTCATTCAATATTAAGTATTAACTGAAGCTATGTTGCAGTAGCTCAGTGGGCAATTGCAGGAGTCCGACAGGATTCTAGCAGGCTTGTGTTAGGTTTTAAAAGGCCTTCCACACTCCTTGTAAACACCATTTTATTGCTTGTAAGAAATGGGAAAATGTTTCAGGCTTTCCGCTCTCCTTGCTCAAAACAGACCTACCAGAAGCATTCTTTCGAGAAGTCACGTTAGAAGGAAAAGCAATATAAATATCATCTTGAAATAAAAAACGACTAACAATTTCAGATTGGAACCAAGGTCCTCTCATGAGGCGGTCCGACATCTTAGCCACTCGTCTATCGTGGTTGTTAAGAATCAATAGCTTATTTTGCATCAATACAAATGAAAGTAAGCTTTCGGGAGCCCGGATTCGAGACCCAACTCGGAAAAAAATTTTCTTGTTGTTTTTTAAAATCTACATTTTTTTACAAACTGTTCTGTGCATTTAAAATTTTTTTTTTAATTTTTTTATAAATTTTCCTTATACAAAAATATAAGAAAAGACTTGGAGTTCTTCCATATAAATATTTTCATATAATATAATATGTAATGTGTTAGTTTTCGGGAGCCCGGGGAAGAGACCCTACTCGGACAAAAAAAAAATTTTTGTGTTTTTTAAATCTACATTTTTTTACATACTGTCCTGTGTATTTAAAATTTTTTCTGGAATTTTTTTGTAAATTATTTTTATATAAAATAATATGAAAACAATCAGAACCTTCAAAAGGTATGCCTTACAGAAGTACTCATCAATGCAGTGATCATGGAAGGTGTTTTGATGCCATTAATAGCAGTGCTAGCATGCCTTCTTTTGAGGAGCACTCGCTAAAATGCCCACCGAGAGATAACAGGAGATTATTAAAATGATGTGCATTAGCTATCCTACATGTGAATGCGTGAAGCTATGATTCAACAGATTACAAGAATGTATTAAAAGGATTGTGCATTAGCTATCCTACATATTATATTATGAATACGTGAAACTATGATGCAGCAGATATTAATAATCGATCAAAAGGATTGTGCATTAACTATCCAAACAACAAACGTAGCAAGGTTCCATTGAACGGGTTAAAAATTGTCACAAGATGTCAATTGTTTTAGGTGTAGATTTTAATTGCGAATTCAGACATGAATGTTCATAGGCACTTAAGGCAAGGCCGGTGGTCTAGCGCTCGAAAGTTTAAGGTCTTTTAGGATTTTTTTTTTAAATTAAAATATTGAACAACGATATTTAAATTTTTAAGGTATATTGTAACACTCATTCATTATAAAAAATATTATTTTTTTAATTTAAAAAATTAATGAACTTGTTCAAAACGGCGCTAATGAGACGCTCTCAAAAAAAAAGAGGCGTGGGCAGTGTTGAAGATTTTGACTTTTCTATTTATCAAAAAAATAAAAACCGAGAATATCATTACTAGAGAAAAAATATTGAAAATTGACAGAATAACGCGCTTTTGAAAATTAAGTTCTTAAAAAGCTTGCTTTTACCAGTAATTAAGTGTAAGATATACGATGTTTTTGAAATAAAATTTTGATTCTAGTTCAAGCGATAGCCACTGATGTTATGAATAGCATATTTAAAGAGAATTAATGAATATGAAACACTGTGTCTCGACACCTACTAAAACGGCTGTAGAACTGAAAATAACGTCAGAAAGACTATACTTTTGAAATACACCAAAAACTATCAATTTCATAAAACGTCTTCGCTTTAAATAATGCCGTTTTGATAAACATAATTTACGAGTGATAAGCAATCTAAATATTTGTACAACACGCTTAGGGACAACTATTGAAGTAATATTTGGTCGAAATATTGATGACATTACATCTAAAATATAATATACGCTTGCTATTTTAGATATTAAAAACCGATAATTTCATTAATAAGTTTCCATAATAATAATTGAAAACATTTACAAAAATAATTTAAAATTAATGTAAAATATTAATGTAAGGTAATAAGATTTATTGGTGGAAATATTATTTTTTAGTTAACATTACGATATTTAAAAATTAAGAAACTGCAAAAAAGCTTTGCTTCTCTCGTGTGCCCAACGATGCATCCGTTTTTTTTTTAAGCTATATTTTTTGTTTATTTTTTATGTAATTGCTAACGTTTTTATGTAATTGTTGGTAGTTTTTAAGGTTATTTTCTACAGTTTTTAGGTCATTTTTGTCATATTTTTAGGTCACCTTTTGCAGTTTTGTAGGTCATCAAAATCCGAGCCCTGGATATAAGTTTACGCAAAGCGCTTTTATTTTTGCGTAAATATATTAAAAATCCCATTGCTATCTAAAAATTGTTTTAAGCTTTACAGAAATATTATATTCATTAATGGTAAATGCATTTTTTTTAAATTGTTTAATTTAATTGAATCACTGCTTGCCAAAAACAAAATCAAATCACGGTCGCATAATACGCATTATACGTACTGTATACACAACGTTTTTGTGCTGTAACGTGCGTATGTCTATTCCCTTACAATTTTGTTATTGCAAATTACACTGCTGTAAATTTATTGAACAAACCGTGTTTACATCGCCAATACGCCGTTCATTGAATACCACTATTATTTTGTTTTTGTATAAAAAGTTCAATTATTTGAATTGGGAAATTTTTATTACTTCCGTTAAAAGCTGTATGTAAAGCTCCTTTTCTTCATTACTTTTTACAACTTCTCCATCAACTTTCGTCATCGTGCCCACAGCCCTTTCAGCTATGTCATTGGCTGCTTTCAAGTTGTGGTTTACATTGCATCCATGTATGTATTCTGTTCCACCATTCCACAATGATGGATTTCATAATAGTCTTATGTCTAAAAAATAATTAATTAAGTTATTTCAAAAAGTGTACACTTTAAAAAAAAATTCTGTTGTTAACCCAAAAAATTACTTGAATCGATTCAAGCATGTCCTAAAAAATTTCAGATCCCTTTGAAAAAAATTATGGTGTGTTCTTACACTTCAATAAATTATTTAAGCCCCTTATCCACACAAAAAATCGAAAAAATATAATTTTGGAAAATGACCAACTAGGCTACATCCTTAAAATACAATTAAATACATAAAAACTTTTTAACAAAAAAAAAACCAACTTCAAAACCACTTCAAAGTAAAACATAATTTTAAATTACTTTTCACATTAATTCTTGGTCAAATTTGATAATTTATTTATATATGCTATTAAATTGGAAATCTTATTATTATAATCTTTTTTTAATCTTTCTTATTATAATAATATCTCCATGTATATAAAACCTTTAAAGCCGGAGCGTGAATTTTATAAAAGTCTGATTACATTAGCGCCGACTTTAAAGGTTTTGTATTCATGGAGAAATTAATATTTTTATGTTAATAATAAAAAAAGAAAAAAATTATAATAATAAAATTTCCAATTTAATAGTATATTTAAATATATTATCAAATTTGACCAAGAATTAATGTGAGAAGTAATTTAAAATTATTTTTTACTTTGTAGTGGTTTTGAAGTTGGTTTTTTTTTTTTTTTGTTAAAAAGTTTTTATATCTTCCTGTTTAAAGATTATGACAACAATTTTGCCCATTCTTAAAATTAATTTTGGTACGCTAGTGTCAATATTCGAGATAAAGTGTTTTTCTTATAGTGACACGCCCTTTGAAAAATTCCACCTACTCTCTTGATTGTTTTTTGTTATAATTCTACCTATCCTTGTACCGAATTTCCGTATCCTATTGTGAGTGTTATTCTAGTTACAGTGTTTTTAAGATTTTTCACGCCCTTTGTCGAATAACGTCCACTTTTTAGACCATAATTTGTAATAATTGTGCTTAACCTTGTACTAAATTTCAGTACCCTAGCGTCAATATGTTTTATACAGTGTTTTTCTAAAAGTGGCACACCCTTTTCTATTACATCCCACTTTCTTCATTGTGTATTGTAATAATTCTACACATTCTTGTAACGAATTGTTGTATCCTAATGTCCATATTATTCGAGATAGACTGTCATTCTAATATTTCCAGGCCCTTTTGTTTAATAACGCCCACTTTATTGACCGTAATTTCTAATAATGTTCTTACCTCCGTATCAAATTCCAGTACCCTAGTGTCAATGTTAACTAAAATACAGTATTTTTCTTGTAATTCCACGCCCTTTTTTCCAATACCGCCCACTTCCTTGACCGTAAATTTTCATTATTCCTACCCCTGTACCTAATTTCAATGTGCTAGTGTCAATATTATTCGAGTTACAGCGTTTTTCTAATGTTGCCACGCCTTTGTCGAATAACTCCCACTTTCTTGACCGTTCCTACCACTGCACTAAATTACAGTAACCTTGTGTCAATACTGGCTGAGAAACAGTATTTTTCTTAATTTTCCACGCCCTTCTGTCCAATAACGCCCTTTTTCTTGACCGTAAATTTTTATAATTATGGCTGCCCCTCTACCTAATTTCAGTGACCTAGTGTCAATATTGTTCGAGATACAGCGTTTTTATAATTTTTCTACACCCTTCATCACATAACTCCCACTTTTTTGACCATAATTTATAATAATTATGCTTACCCTTGTACTAAATTTCAGTACCCTAGTGTCAATATTAACTAAGATACAGTATTTTTCTTATATTGCCAAGCCCTTCTGTCCAACAACGCCCACTTTTTTGCCTACCCCTGTACCTAATTTCAGTGTCTTAGTGTCAATATTATTCGAGTTACAGCATTTTTACAATTTTGCCACACCCTTTATCACATAACGCCAACTTTTTTGACAATAATTTGTAATTTGTAATAGTCTGTAAGATACATAATCAGTAGACTGAAATAAATAAATAAAAAAAAAATAAATAAATAAATAATTGTTCCTACCCCTATATCTAATTTTTGTATCCTAGTGACAATATTATTCGAGCTACAGCGTTTTTCTATTGCTGCTACGCCCCTTTGTCGAATACCGCCCACTTTTTTAAACGGGTACTTCCGCGTCCAATGTTGATGGACTCTATCTGTTTACAAAAAATTGCTGCAATCGGGCTATAACTTTAGAAGTTATTGATGTACATACATTTAAAAAAAAAAACAAAGAAACCAAGCAACTTGAGAACCTCCTCCTTTTTGAAGTCGGTTAAAAATAAAAATTTAAAGCCAATACTTTTATAACAAATCGTTTTTAAACAAAAAATCTCAGCAAGTGTTGCTCTTGATTTTGTCAATTTTGTCGATTTTTCAATTTTTATTTTGAATTAAATATTATTTTAATTTGATCTTTCAGTTTAATTGTTTTAATTGTTTTAACTATATAAAGTTAAATTTTTATTTATTTTTTTGTTGTTTATCACTTGTTATTTTTTATGAATCTATTTTCTTACTGCATTTCTATATTCTTACGAACATTTTCTTTAAATAAATAAATAAAAAATAAAAATAAATAAGTGTGTTTTTCAATATCACGTTTCTTTTGTTTTTACATTGATGTATATTTTTGGAAGTTTTATGTCAAAATTGCAGTATTACAACGTTAGAACAAAAATTCAGAATTTTTTATTTAAAAAAATTTGAATCCAATTAATATTTTTAATATCTCTTAAAACCAACGAATTATGATTTTATGTTTGTATTTAAAAATTTATAGTTCAGTTTCCGGCACAAAATGTTCTGTGAACTTATCATTATATGTGTGTCTATAGAAACTGACCATGCAAACAACAAAAACAAAAACAATAAAAACTAAAACAACAAATGCAGAACAGCGCCAACATGATTTACAACAGAGCGAGTTCATGCAAAGAAGTAATACTCGACGAGCCTGACACTGTTCAGCTGCTTCTTATTGTAATGCCTTACATTGGATTGAACTTTGCCAAACAGCCTAATCGTAGCGGTATTGTGTATGTTAGTGTGTGTAAAGTTAGTGTCATATGTATGTCATACTGCATTGTTTTGTGTGCAGCATTGTTTTCACCGGCTGTCATACGAATTGCCAGGACCTAATTTAACCGAGTTCAACATTATTTCTAAAGGCCTTTTTAAGGCTTCGGTATTTGTTGTTTTCTATGCTGTTCACTAGGCTGCGGTCAGTTGTTCCTTTGTATTTGAATCACACATAAACACACAAACGCTACTACTCACAAACAGCTATAGACTAATATTAAAACATGCACAAAAACTTGCTATTCTCTCTGTATATGAGTGTGTATATCCTATGTACATATGTGTTAAAAATAAATGTGCAAGCGTTTGCGTGCGAGTGTGCGATTATTGTGTACATGTGTGTTTGTTTTATATGTATGAGTGTGAGTGCATGCATATTAGGCTGTTAGGTGCAAATGTCATTCATTGTATTTGAAGTTTTGTGGAATTTGCATTTCTTTGTCATGTCGGAGTTTTTCCATTATTCATTTTTTTTTTGCTTTGCTATTTCAAGCTGTTGTTCTTGTTGTCGTTTAGCTACTGCACTTTGTACTTCTCTCTTTCGCGCCTATCTCATTTACCCATTTCTAATTTGATATCTCTAGTTTTTCTTATATTTCTGATGATTTAAATTAGTTTAGCAGGTTAGTAGAACATGACAGTCGCAGCGCCGTTTTATTAAGGTCTCGTTTGACTTTGTTTTGCAAGCGATAACTTTTTTTTAGTTGTTCATTGAAAATTACACCTTTTTGTTTGCTCGTGTAAAAATATACCTAATCTTCACCTTTGCATAGTTATTGGAACATAACGTGAATTTGAATTGTTTTTTTTTATATTTATGATTTGAAGAACTGCACTGAACAGATATATATGCAAGAACATAACTTTGTATGGAAAAGCATTTAAGAAACTGATTCAATTCTTTAAGATTTGATGTTTCAGGCAATGATTGGCATTTGTTTAATTGGAATTAATTTTTTTTATGCGTTATTATTTCTTTGGCAGAATATTATATATTTTATTAGAAAATGCCAATAAAAATGTTTAAAAGTCTACCCACTCTTTAAAAGCTAACAGTCAAAATATTTTCTTTCCATAAGGAGCATTCCACGTAAAACAAAAAATTAGATTAATTTAAGTTTTTCACTAATTATCTTTAATTTGGTAAAAAGCTATAAAAAATTATTTTTACTTTATGAATCTTTGAAAAAGATTTGAAAAAATTACCGAAAAAATACTTTTTTGTGTATGAAAACTATTATTTCATACAGAGTTGCTGCGGAGTAAAATGTTGATTATGTTGGCAATACTGTTTTCGGGCATTCTGTCAACTGTAGAAACCAGTCGCATTTCTTCTATTCAGATTCAAGTCGCATGTCCCAGTAGCCACGAAAAAATATATAAAATTTCTTTTCCTAGATTGTTTTAAAATGTTAATTCTAAAAAAAAAAATTTATAGTTCATATCGAAAAATGTAAGAACCTCTTAAGAGGTCAAATGCATGAGCTGGTTCTACTAACTTTTCTCCCTTAACATTTCTTCTTAACACTCCTACACTTTTTCTACCACCTTTCTGGGAGTACAAAAAACTTAATATATAGAAAAAAAATCTCTATCATAGCTCATATCAAAAAATCTATGACCCCTAGGGCGGTCAAAAGTATGAACTGGTCCTATTAATTTGTTTCCTTCAATTTTTTTTTAACTCACTCACCTACACTCTATCTACGAACCTTCTGGGGGTCCCAATACAAAAAATACAAAAAAAAAATAGCAAAATATATACGCGGTATTGCTCGCGCAACGACGATATAATGCTAGCATATTTAATTTCATACCCAAATTTATTTTTAATATACAGGAGTAAGAATATTTCTTGATTTTCACTTAAAAATGCTTGAACAAAAAGTTTCATTACCAGTTTCCAATTTCTTATTAAATTTTTGTGTAAACTCTTAAAAATTAAAAAATTTTCTGACCAACAGATTAGAAATCTTTTTTCAACTGTAAGAAATCATTGAAGTATCATTTTGATTTTGAATAGATCATAGTTTTAGCTGTGAAATTATAAAAGATTATTTGTCAGTATAACAGTTTCATAGCTATTAGCCGATAGATGGCGTTAAATACTTCACATATTTTTAGGCGTTTGCATTAAGAAGAGAAAAAGCTACATGACAACAATTATATGCAAACTTTAACTCGCTTTAACTTAAATAATATAAATTTTTAAGAAAAAAGAAGTCCAGATTGCACATCTACAGGTCTAAACCTACCAAATCATACTAAATTCATTAAGATTGGACTTGTACTTAAAAAGCCTTACGACTGACAAATCTGCGTTTGCTTAATATATATATAAGCTAGTTCTTATCTACAAAATATATGACCCCTAGGGAGTCAAATGTATGAACTGGTTTTATTCATTTTACCACCTCAAAATTTCTTCAGAACATACATACGCTCTATCAACTACCCTTCTAGGGGTTCCCATCCAAGAAAACACAAAAAATAGAAACAAATGTATATTAAAGTTTCTATCAAAACATCTGTGACCCCTAGAAGTGTCAAAAGAATAAGCTGCTCGCGTACTAGAGATGTCAGTGATTGCAGGCTCCCGATTTTTTTTACGTCCCAAATATCCCGGTATTATTCAATTCAAATCCTGGGATTACTAAAAAAAAATTTTTAATAGCCATTCAAATTTTTTAAACTATCATTTCAAATATCCCCCTTTCAACGATCAGAGATCGAATCAACAAGCATTGAGGCGAAGTAGTGCTTTTACACTGTATGTCTTATATGCAGTAAACTTAGGTCTAAGTTAGGGGATAATATAATTAATGCTTTAATTTCTTAAAGATCGTATTAAAATCAAAAGAAGGAATAATTTTGCTGAGCTCTAAAAAAAGGGTGTTGTTTTTTAGTTTTACTTGAATGTATAGATTTTTTTATTTTAATATGAATGTACTATATAGCATACAAACCAACTACAATTAAGGTAGTCGTTCATCGAACGATCCTAGATTACGATTACAATAAATGTAATTTTGATTTCCAAAATAGACAAATAGATTAAAAAAAAATAAAATTCGTCGATTAGTTTGTTTTCAGTAGTATAGCCAGTTTTTAAAAAGTATATTTCGAGAAAAACGCGTTTAAATTTACTCTGATTAGTTAAATCTTAAATCGTTTAAGACAGCTAGAGTAAAGCTGCATTAAGCGCTGTAGAATCTATATTTTAAGTGGAATTTTTTAGTTTTTTTTTTAATATTCTTGAATAGTTGTTACAATAATAATAATAAATTTTAAAATAAATGCAATTTGCAAAGAAGTGTTTCAATATTGATTTAAAATAATTTTATATAGTTACTGCTAAACCAAATATGTGCATGTCTTATAAAAACTATGTTATAAAACTTATAAATTACTATCTTATAAATTTCTTTAATAGAATAGAAGTGAATGTCTTTCACTTTTTTGGAAAAAAAGATTACGAAATAAAAACTTCTTGAATATTGGGACGATCCCGAGATTCTATTTTCTGATCTAGATCCCGGGATCGACAAAACTCAAAAAATTGTAATCCCTATCGTGTACACAAAAACGTGTCGAACGAGACTCGATACATAATTGTTGAAGAGACTCGTGTGAAGCGATAAAAAATTTTTCTCTCAATTTTAAAAACGCCACTAAAGAAGTTTCACTTTAAAATTTTTTGTGTTAATTTTCGACCCCTTCTGGCTGTGCACACGGGAGATCATCCCTCCCCATTGCTACGCTACTGCCCCTAGGGTCTATCCAATTGCAATCACTTTTAAAATTTTTCTAATGTAGTTTAAATTAAGTAAGCATACAAAATTTCATGATCATAGGAACACTTCTTCTATTTTTGTTAAAATTTTCTGTGGGAAGAACGCACTGTGTAATCGGCTAAAAATATTATGGCATCTGTGTTATAGGATGCAAAACGGATTTGGCTGATTGATTATCTTAAGAAGGGTAAAATAATGAACACTGAATAGATATTATTGCAACTTTTTGGAACAGCTGAATGAAAAATTCGTGAGAAAAGACTTGCTTTACAGAAGAAAAAAGATTGTTCATCAGGACAATGCACGCGTTCTCAGAAGTGTTTTGACGATGGCGAAATTATTCAAATTTGGCTCCCAGCAACTACTACCTCTTCATAAACTTGAAGCAATTCTTTAATGAAAATCATTTATCGTCCAATGCAGGAGCTATTGCAGTCGTAGAACAATATTTTCCACGGAAAACATTACAGAGATAGTATTAAACTATTAGAGGATCATTGGAATAAGTATACTAAAGTTGAGTGATTGAATAAAAAACTAATTTCATTTAAAAATTTGCATTCTTTAATTTTTGCTGTCAAAACTATTGAACCAACCTGTATGAAGTATTTTGATTACATCACGTTTTATGCACGGAGAAAATGTATGTTTTCTTATTTTGCAAATATTTTGCTTGATTTAAGAAAATTTAAAATTAAGCCTAATTTGCTCAAATCAAGCATAAAAAACTTAATTTAAAAAACAAAATTTTCTAATGAGCATTTATTTCCAACATTGAGTAAAATAAATTACTGTTTGAAACAAAAATAAAATACTAGGTATTAGAACCTATAACAAGACTGAAAGAGTTGGTAATTAAAAATATTATTGAATAAATAACTTAATTAAAAACATTGCAGTATTAAAAAACTTTTTTGCTTGAATCAAGTGAATTGTTCTCAACTCAAGAAAGCAGTCGCTTTTTGGAACTTATGCAAAATAGTAAAAAAAAATTGATGAAAAAGGCAAAAAAGTTCACAAACAATTCTGTTTTGATTAAAAAGAAGTTGTGCTTATAAGCTCTCAAAGTGCATTGACTGCAGAAATCACAGACTACTACTAAAGAGTTGATGTAGCGATCAACGAAACAGTCTGTCTTGTCTGATTTGTGGTTGGTTATGCAAAAAAACTTTTTGTTGTTGCAACCTGGTGCTTCATGAACTTATTTGACATTAAGCTCAAATTTAATTTTAAAAAATCATATTTTAAAACTTTATAAACATATATAATTTTTAAAAATTATAAAATAAATATATTAAGGAAAATAAATTTTTCAAATAAAGCAAATTATTCTAGTTTTAGTAAACTTTTCACTTGAATCAAGCAAATTTTTCTCAATTCAAAAAACATCGGGCTTGAATAAAGTAAAAATATTCTTCAGTTGTAAGCAAATGTTTCTTGAATTAAACATTTTCTCTTAATATCATGTATTTTAAATTTGCTCAATTCTAAAATTCTAATGCTTAAATTGAGAAATTTACGCTTGAGTGTAAACTAATAGCCTATTTGCTTGATTCAAGCATGGAATGCTTGATTCAAGCATGGAATGCTTAATTTTTTTTTCTCTCCGTTTGGTAGTAAGGCGGATTTAAGCCCATTAGTGATGCTAATCAGGAGATTGTACAAAATGATTTTATAAGATACATTTTAAAAGTTTGCTAAATGACTATAACGTCTTCTAATTCCTTGCTTATTAAAGTTTTATTCTTAACGTTAAAATGGTTTTTGGCTGAGAAAATTTATTATGTTTTTTTAATATTCAAAAATATTCGTCTCATTTCTCATTTCATACGAAAATTTTTTGTTATATTTTTTACAAATACTTCTTTCAACATATTTAAACAAACATTTATATTTTTGTCGTCGTTTTGCTATTATAAGTACACGCCAGTTTCATTTCTACTGCTGCACATTCATAAATTTTCACATCTTATTTTATTGCTCGAAGAAACAATTCCTACTCGTCTTATTCGCACATCTACGTCATCCTCACTCATTCGAACAGACGTAGAAATCCGGAAAAATATTATTAATGAGCGTAAAAATGGTCAAATATTTGCGTTATTCATTTATTATGCTCTTCTGAATCCACTCGTTCCACTCACAGGTTTTAGTCCAAGGAATATGCCAGACAAGCACGTTGTTTTTGTTTTCATATATTTCTTTATTTTTCTCATTATTATTGTCACAAATCGTGCGTGTTCGCCCATGCTTTTATCTAGCAAAACGTGTCCAGCAGACTGTTTCGACTTAAACTTAAACACTATGAACGATTCCTCAGCTCGGCACATTTTTTTAGTGATTTATATGGGGCAACGCTGCACAATGCGTGGAGAGGGAAAGAAGTTTAAATTTGAGGATTTTATTTTATTTTATAGCCTTACGACCAGCAAGTATCAAGCAAAACAGCACGACCCAAAGGTCATCATTAGACCAAAGCTAATCGATTCAAAAGCGTGACTTGTGACTCTGACAAGTTTTGTTTCTTTTCTTATTTGGGTATGTTTGTGTGTGGTCATAAATAGTATTATAAATAAGTTAAGCAGCAACCATGTTCGTTTGTTACCGTTGGTTGAGCCACTTCAACGCATTCAGAAACTTCCTGAATGTCGTACTTTACTATAAATGCCTTGGAGTGAGCCAGGATCTGGATTAGACTAAAAGAGACATAATTTATTTTATTTGAAAGCTTAGTTTTGGATTTAAGGTTTTACAACTACTACCATTGACTGGTTCAGAATTTATTATTACTCATACGCCGTGGTGTTCCTTGAAGCAGCTTTGTGCGCTTAAATCATTTAAATTTTTAAATAGCTTTTAATTTAAGCGCCCTTAGTGTGCACTTTTCTTTTCAGTCAACTTTAATTCCCAGTTGCAATTTCTTTATTCTCTCAGATTTTTTCCTCGATGTTCGTCGATTATTCATTCATTTGCTTTGACAGATTTTCAACTTGAATTGATTCTTTGCTTTGTATATCTTCTTCCACTGTTTTCGTTGCTGTATTCTGTGTGCTCTGTCTTAGTTCACTTTTAATTTCATCAATGCTTCAGTTTTGTGTTACGTTTGTCAATGTTAATTTTGTTGTGCTCTGTCCTTGCTCTATGCGCTGCGCTTGCCATTTATCTAGTGTATGTGCAATGACTCACACACAAACATACAAACACAATCAAGCACATGTGTCTGTTGGTCCCGTTGTGCGTTCAGCTAGTTTGTTTCATACAGTTGTAGCTTTTTTTGTTGTTCGTGCTGCTGTTTTAAGTCGATTTCAATTCAGTTGCTGTCATGGTTTGGCTGAGTTTTGTTGAGATTGGTTTGGTTTGGTTTGGTTTGGTTGAGTTTTAAATTCGTAAATTATTTTCAAATATTGCTTACTGCTGTCCAAATGTTCGTCATTTAAATGTGTGTCTGTTTGAGTGTGTATTTTTGCATTTACATTTAGATGTGTCCACATTGCAATTTCTATGCATACTTGAATAAAGGATTCAAATGTTTAATACTGTTATTGTTTCTGTCAGACTGTCCATCGATTGCTCTATCTCTCTCAAAAGCGTTAAAACAATTTTCACTTCAAATCGGAAGTTTGTGCATTTGTAACAGTACATTTATTTTAGTGCAAATGTGCATTTATATGTTTGCTTTTGTCTGTTTGCATGTGGAGAAAGCTTTTTTGGGTTAGATTTTGCAATCGATATCTTGGCGTTTTGCATATGTCACTACGTTAAGCACTTTTATCAAATTGTTGAATGTTGGATAAGCATAGAGTACAAAATTAATTTCTAATAAAAAAAAGATCATCTTAATTAGTGGCAGAAGCAATAAAACAAATATTTTAAACGACTTTTTATAAAAACTTTTAAAACACTTTGAAGGATATAAGCTGATTTATCGTCTTAATATTTATTATAAAGTTTTTATAATTTATAGAACCTAATTCATTATCAGTTCTTATCTGGCGTAAACTTGCAGTAAAAAACATAATGGCACTTCTTGCACTGTTCTTGCAGTTTTTTCAGCTGGATTTATGTCGATCAACTGTTTTCGTCGATAATATTAGAACAGGTTGCTGTATATACTACAATTGGAAATTAGAAAGCTACTGCTTTCTTAACTTACACCTTTTAACTAATTTACATTAAGAAACGACTGTACAATTTTTCGCATAAAAAAGGAATTCTGAAGATTTAAGAAACTGCTTCAATTATCAGAGTCAGTTTTTTTTATTTTTTATTTTAGACACAAACCAATTGTTATTTTCTACTGAAAAAACTACTAGAAAATTAAGGAAAATTGGTGTACTTGGAACTTTTTTTACAAAATTTGATTTTCATATGCAAAGCGCAAGTAAAATTTTTACCAGTAACCAGTAAATTCAGTTTAAAACTGAAAAACATTCTTTGATTGTGAAAAAACAGTGATAAAATTATTCATTCGTTATAAGAGCACGGCAAATTTTTTAACTAATATTTTTATAGTGGTCTCAAACTGAATGCAAAGCAAACAGTACTATGGAAATCATTTATTCAGTCAAGTCATTTTATTAAGCTTTTAGGGGGAAAAAAATCAATGAAATATATTCAAAAACAACGGAGATATTTCCATCATTATTGAAAACTTTTAATTTCTGATTGGTTTTTTCATCTTAGGTAATGAAATTATGTCAAAAAATGTATTGAACTAAAAATTTTCATAGTTTTATGAATATGCGAATGTGTTCCATGTCAAAAGAACAGATTTTTTACTTGTGTGAAGTTAGCATCCGGCGAAATGCAGCATCTGGCGAAAAAAAACTTAACAGAGGTATGTTAGCAACATAATTATGTTAACAACATCTTTTTCGCAACAAATCTCTGTAATAGGAATCTTAACAGAAAAAATCTCTGTTACTAACATACCTAAATAACTAAAAAGCTTGTTAAAAGCTCTTTTATTTTTTTTGTACTATTTTCTTCATTAGCAACGAAATTGAGATAAGACTAATCTACATATTGTCGCTGTGCCTAAAAAAAGGGTTATGTGTATTTCAGCATCTTTTCACTAGAGCATTTCAACAACTGCGACCACGTAGCTGTTTTGATCACATCTAAACAAAAAAAAATCTAAAACCAAGGCAAATGCAGATATATGAACATTAAAAAAATATGCAATAAAAAATGTACAAAAATCACATATCCATTTTTGTAGGCGCAGCGACGATATACCGACTTTCTGCAATCTATATATATAAAAATGGATGTATGTATGTGGGTATGTGGGTATGTGGGTATGTGGGTATGTGGGTATGTGGGTATGTGGCTATATCACGTATAGACTCCAAAACCGCTGAACTGATCTTTATGAAATTTTCAGGGAAAATAAAGCCACATCTTGAGAGTGTTCCTGTGAGGTTTCGTAACGATTGGAGAAGGGGGCGTGGTACCTCCCATACAAGCCAAATTTGCTCCATCGATCACAAACAAAAAAAAAAGAAAAATATCTCACGGTTTCAATCGTAAAAAACTAAGATTTGGTGATTTTGTTCAGATGGTTACTGTCGGTAACTGTACAAAAAATGGGCGTGGTCGTTATATAAATACGACCACTTTTTCGAAATCATGGCAATTCCGGAGTTCTGCACATTTTTACAGTGAAACTTGCTGTTTAGGTGCTCCAAGAGACGAACACAATTTATAAATGTTTTCACGCCCACTTTTAACGCCCACAAATCAATATCTATATATATATAAAGCAAAACGATGTTTGTCTGGCTGTGTGATGTCTATAGACTCCAAAACTACTGAACCGATTGACCTGAAATTTTGGCAGTCGATTTGTTTCAGGTACGAGATGGTTGAGGAAAAAATTTGCCACACCCCCCTTTTACCGCCCCCAAATCAATAAAAATTTTATATTTCAGTCGGATTGGGTCGTATATGGCTAAAATTTTGTAATTTAGTATGTACGGTTACTGTCGACAACTGTCCTAAAAATGGGTTTCCACGCCCCCTTTTAACGCCCACAAATAAATGAAAATGGTTTATTTCAGACGGTTTTGGTCGTATAAGACTTAAATTTGGTACTTTGGTTTGTGAAGTTACTGACAGTAACTGTACGAAAAATTGGTTTCAACGCCCCCTTTTGCGCCCACAAATCAGTGAAAATGCTATATTTCATGCAGTTTTGGCCGTATAAGACTAACATATGATACTTAAGTTTGTATGGTTACTTTCGGCAATTGTACTAAAAAAGGGCGTCATCGCTATATAGCCACACCCACTTTTTAAGAAACCATCAAAATTGACTACTGGGTCGATTGAGCTAAAATGTTGGCTTAGTTTGTACGGTTACTGTTAGCAACTGTACTAAAAATTGGTCTCCACACCACCCTTTTACCGCAACAAACCAATGAAAACGTTTTATTTCAACGGTTTGGGTCGTATTAGACAAAAATTTTGTAATTCAGTACATATGGTTACTCTCGGCAAGTGCACTAAAAATAGGCCTGCCCTACTTTAGTTAAATTCACTTTTCGGGGAGTTAGCGTCCAGTGAAGTAAAGTGCGCCAGGCTTAACCTAAATTGAGCTGAAATTTGGGCAGTCGATTTGTTTCGATTACGAGATGGCTCAAGGGAAATATTTTACCGCACCCCTTTTTACCGCTTGCAAAACAACAAAAATGCTATATTTCGCACGGTTTTGATCGTATTAGACTAAAATTTTGGTTATTTAGTGCACATGGCTACTTTCGGCAGCTATACTGAAAATGGTGAATATATTTGACATTTCTTGACATTTTCGTGTATGGCAGTAAGGCGGTCTGTGGCAGAACAACGTTTGCCGAGGAGACAGAGTGTTCCTGTGAGATTTGGTAACGTTTGGACGAGGGGGCGTGGTTCCTCCCATACAAGCCAAATTTGCGCTATCGACCACAAACCAAATAAGGGATATATATCAGACGTTTTCGATCGTAAAAACTAAGATTTAGTAATTTTGTTCAGATGGTTACTGTCAGTAACTGTACAAAAAATGGGCGTGGTCGCATTAAATATACGCACACTCTTTCGAAATAATGGCTATTCCGGAGTTCTACACATTTTTATAGTGAAACTTGCTGTGTAGGTGCTCCAAGAAGCAGTCACGATACATAAATGTTTTCACGCCCACTTTTACCGCCCACAAATCAATATCTGTATATATAAGAATGAATCGTGATTTGTTCGGATGCTTAAAACTTGAAAACGACTGGACCAAATTGGATACTTCCTTCTACTGGTTTGTTCGTAACTGCTACACTCAAAAAAATCTGCTTCCCTAAAATTAAGAAACTGTGGCTTTAATTCATAGGCATGGGTTTTTCTATATTCTATAGAGGTTTCTCCTTAATGTAGAGAATTTTTACATGAATTAACGACCTCACGTCTTGATTACGTTGCAATGTTATAAAAACAGCTTCTTAGATTTGAAGACAAGTTTTTACTTAAATATAAGAAATGACATTGTATTGATATCAAGTCTGCTCGCAACATTCTACAGCATGATTTCTTAAATTTGGAGAAACATAAGTTACAAAACTTGGATATTTTATAGAAATACATGTAAGTTTTTCTTTTTTTGTATACCACAAGTGATTTATTTTAAAGATGCATTTCTTATATTTCTAGAAAAAATGCTTTAAAATTACTTACGAAGCGAACGAGTCTTAATGAAGTAAATTAAGCGACGATTGTTGAACAACAGCGATGGTCGAATGGATAAGCCCATGCACTTACACTCACGCGGCCGAGGTTCAAGTCTCCGGATAGTGGTAATTTTTCAAATTAATTTAATGTTAATAATAAAATTGTTTGTTTCATAATTCTCACAGTAAGCTGCTTAAAATCATTAAAAAGGGTTTTTTTTTTGCAAAAACTAAAAAATTTTTCCAGGAATTTGTTGAAAAATTTCTTAATTTCAGAGAAAATTTTTCTCTTACTTATAGCCGATGATTAATAAAAGGTAGAAAATTTCTTATTTTCAAAGCAAATTTTTCTCGTAGTTATAGCCACTGATTAATAAACGGCAGAAAATTTCTTATTTGAAGAGAAAATGTTTCTCTTAGTTATAGCTGATGATAAATAAACGGTAGAAAAACTTATTAAAATGTAATAAGATTTCAACACAATTGCGATAAGTATCTTCAATTTAGCGAAATAGTTCGTAAATGATTAAATAATTTTCCTAAAATATTTCCCACTCCTGGTGTCAATTTAACGAAAAATATATACGTCATTTTTAGAAAATCGGCCATGGCGCTAAATGAAGCCCGATTTTCTAACGATTGGGTGCTATTTTTCTAGATTTTTTAGAAATATTTTTCTGAGTGTACGCAAAGGTTTAGGAAAAAAGTAATGCCACACCCATTTTATCGCCCACAAATCAATAAAAATGCTATATATAAGACGATTTTGGTCGTATTAAATTAAAATTTGGTAAATAAGTTCTTATGATGACTGTCATTAACTTGAATAAAAACGGGCGTTGTCACACTTCATCTACTCCTACTTTTAGAAATATCACAATACTTCGAAACTACTGGTCCAATTGAGCTCAAATTTTGTAAGTGGCTTTGCTTTGAGTACGAGATGGTTTAAGAAGAAATGCCACACCTTCTTTTACCTCCCATAAATATAAAAACAATTTGTGTTGTCGAATTGCTTTAGAGTTATGGGTTGCACAGCTTAGCAATTCGGTATCCGACCACAATTTAGACGTACCGTTTCAGTGATGAAATTTTATGGGAGTTGGACAAGGGGAGGGGCACCTCTCATACAACCCAAATTCGTGATATCTAATAGCTTTGAAGTTATAGAAATTCAGCCTTGGAATTCAGTTTTTGACCTCAATTTACAGTTACTCATGCAGTTTCAATTGACTCATGCAGTTTCAATGATTTTATTAAATGGGCGTTGGACAGGAAGGCCTGACATCACCCTTACAACCCAAATTTGCGATATCGAATTGCTTTGAAGTTATAGGTTGACAGCGTAAGAATTGGGTATTCGACCTAAATTTATACATGCACTTTCATTTCTTACATTTTATGGGCGTAGGGCAAAGGGGAGTGACACTTCCCATACAACCCAACTTTGTGCTATCAAAAAGCTTTGGACCTCACGACCTTTCTGTACACATGCAGTTTCATTGATTTAATTTTATGTTCATTGGTAATAGGGGCGTGGTGCCTCCCATTTAACTTAAATTTGCGATATTGAATATCATTGAAGTTATAGGTCGCACAGCGTCAGAACTCAGTATTCGCCCTCAATTTATACATGCAGTTTCATTAATTACATTTTATGGGCGTACGAAAAGGGGTCGTGAAACCTCCTATTTAGCCCAAATTAGAGATATCAAATAGCTTTGGAGTTATAGGTCGTACAGTTTTTGAATTCAGTATTGGACCTCATTGTACACATGTAGTTTCATTGATTACATTTTATGAGCGTTGATCAAGGGGGAGTGGCACCTCCCATACAACAAAGATTTGTGATATCGAATAGCTTTGGAGTTCAAGGTCGCACAGAGTCGGAATTCAGTATTTGACCAAAATTTACGCATGCAGATTTACTGATAAACTTTTTTAGAGTTTGTCGGGGGGGGGGGGCGTGACACCTCCAACTTAACCCAAATTTGCGATATCGAATAGCTTTAAAGTTATAAGTAACTCAGCCTCGGAATTCAGTATTCGACGTCAATTTACACATGCAGTTTCATTGGTAAAAATGTATGGGCGTAGGTAAAAGGGGAATGGCACCTTCCATACAACCCTAATTTGTGCTATCGAATAGTTTTGGAGTTATATGTCGCACAGTTTTGGAGTTCGGTAATAGACCTCAGTGCACACATGCAGTTTAATTGATTATATACTATGAGCGGTGATCAAGAGGGCATGGCACTTCCCATACAACCCAAATTTGTTATATCGAATAGCTTTTTAGATATAGTTCGCAGTCTCGGAATTCAGTATTCGATCCAATTTAGACATGCTGATTAACTGATAACATTTTATGGGCGTTTGATAAGGGCGAGTGGCAGCAACGCGCCGGGTTTCAGCTAGTTATTTATATAAATATAAATACTCTACTCAAATGTTATTAAATAGTATTTTAAAATATTTAAAAGAAATGCTAAAAAATTGCATAGATATAAAAAAATTAAAACATAAGATAGAACCACTGATTGAATAAGATTTAAAGCTAAAAGCAACACAATTTTCATCATACGGCTTAGGTAAAAATAACTGTACCAAAACTTCTTAATTGGATAAACTTTCAATAATTTAAAAAAAGTCAAAACTGCTAGTTTCACAGATCTTAAGAAACAAAAAAACCATCGACGAAAATGTATAAACACACTACCCAATTATGTAAACTTCGACCTCAAAAAGTTTCATGACAAAAAAATTTTTCAGTTTTTTTTTAAAATGAGTTGCAAGATTTCCTCTTTTGTGAATATGCAAAAAAAGTCAAAACTGCTAGTTTCACAGATCTTAAGAAACAAAAAAACCATCGACGAAAATGTATAAACACACTACCTAACTATGTTAACTTTGACCTCAAAAAGTTTCATGACAAAAAAATCGTTCAGTTTTTTTTTAAAATGAGTTGCAAGATTTCCTCTTTTGTGAATATGCAAAAAAAGTCAAAACTGCTAGTTTCACAGATCTTAAGAAACAAAAAAACCATCGACGAAAATGTATAAACACACTACCTAACTATGTTAACTTTGACCTCAAAAAGTTTCATGACAAAAAAATCGTTCAGTTTTTTTTTAAATGAGTTGCAAGATTTCTTCTTTTGTGAATATGCAAAAAAAGTCAAAACTGCTAGTTTCACAGATCTTAAGAAACAAAAAACCATCGACGAAAATGTATAAACACACTACCTAACTATGTAAACTTTGACCTCAAAAAGTTTCATGACAAAAAAATCGTTCAGTTTTTTTTAAAATGAGTTGCAAGATTTCCTCTTTTGTGAATATGCAAAAAAAGTCAAAACTGTTAGTTTCACAGATCTTAAGAAACAAAAAAACCATCGACGAAAATATATAAACACACTACCTAACTATGTTAACTTTGACTTAAAAAAGTTTCATGACAAAAAAATCGTTCAGTTTTTTTTAAAATGAGTTGCAAGATTTCCTCTTTTGTGAATATGCAAAAAAAGTCAAAACTGCTAGTTTCACAGATCTTAAGAAACAAAAAACCATCGACGAAAATGTATAAACACACTACCTAACTATGTAAACTTTGACCTCAAAAAGTTTCATGACAAAAAAAACGTTCAGTTTTTTTTAAAATGAGTTGCAAGATTTCCTCTTTTGTGAATATGCAAAAAAAGTCAAAACTGTTAGTTTCACAGATCTTAAGAAACAAAAAAACCATCGACGAAAATATATAAACACACTACCTAACTATGTTAACTTTGACCTCAAAAAGTTTCATGACAAAAAAATCGTTCAGTTTTTTTTAAAATGAGTTGCAAGATTTCCTCTTTTGTGAATATGCAAAAAAAGTCAAAACTGCTAGTTTCACAGATCTTAAGAAACAAAAAAAAACCATCGACGAAAATGTATAAACACACTACCTAACTATGTTAACTTTGACCTCAAAAAGTTTCATGACAAAAAATCGTTCAGTTTTTTTTAAAATGAGTTGCAAGATTTCCTCTTTTGTGAATATGCAAAAAAAGTCAAAACTGCTAGTTTCACAGATCTTAAGAAACAAAAAAACCATCGACGAAAATGTATAAACACACTACCTAACTATGTTAACTTTGACCTCAAAAAGTTTCATGACAAAAAAATTGTTCAGTTTTTTTTAAAATGAGTTGCAAGGTTTCCTCTTTTGTGAATATGCAAAAAAAGTCAAAACTGCTAGTTTCACAGATCTTAAGAAACAAAAAAACCATCGACGAAAATGTATAAACACACTACCTAACTATGTTAACTTTGACCTCAAAAAGTTTCATGACAAAAAAATCGTTCAGTTTTTTTTAAAATGAGTTGCAAGATTTCCTCTTCTGTGAATATGCAAAAAAAGTCAAAACTGCTAGTTTTACAGATCTTAAGAAACAAAAAAAAACCATCGACGAAAATGTATATACACACTACCTTACTATGTTAACTTTGACCTCAAAAAGTTTCATGACAAAAAAATCGTTCAGTTTTTTTTAAAATGAGTTGCAAGATTTCCTCTTTTGTGAATATGCAAAAAAAGTCAAAACTGCTAGTTTCACAGATCTTAAGAAACAAAAAACCATCGACGAAAATGTATAAACACACTACCTAACTATGTTAACTTTGACCTCAAAAAGTTTCATGACAAAGTTTCATGGTTTAGAAGTTATGGCTAAAAAATCAAAAAAATCGCAAAAAACCACGTCAAAAACTATAATTCATGTAAAAAATTATAACTAAGATTCTTGAAAAAAAATCAAATTCCAGAAAACTTTTTCTGAATATGCAGTCTTGTGTATATATGTATTAGAAACAATTTGGTGTATAAATCGTCCTTGTAGGATGTATGGTTTGGGAGTTATGACGGAAAAAGCACATGTTTTTGGTCAGCTTCCACTCCAAAAAGTGTTCTACAACTCCTAAATTACAAGAGATAGAGCAAACGGCATTTGGACAAAGGAGTATCCCTTCTTAAGGACGAGGACCTGGTGCTCATTTTAATGCATGAATCGTCCTTATCTGATATGTAGTTTTTATTTTAGAAAATAAATAAAAAAAATAAAAATTGACAAAAAAGGGCACATGAAATTAACATGAAATCTAATTTTTAAAATTATTTTAAGGATACAGTCTTGTGGGCAGTAGCTTAAGGAACATTTTGATGCATAAATCGTCCTTTTATGATGTATGGTTTAGAAGTTATGGCTAAAAAATAAAAAAAATCGCAAAAACCACGTCAAAAACTATGATTCATGTAAAAAATTTTAACTAAGATTCTTGAAAAAAATCAAATTCCAGAAAACTTTTTTCTGAATATGCAGTCTTGTGTATATATGTATTAGAAACAATTTGGTGTATAAATCGTCCTTGTAGGATGTATGGTTTGGGAGTTATGACGGAAAAAGCACATGTTTTTGGCCAGCTTCCACTTCAAAAAGTGTTCTACAACTCCTAAACTACAAGAGATAGAGCAAACGGCATTTGGACAAAGGAGTATCCCTTCTTAAGGACGAGGACCTGGTGCTCATTTTAATGCATGAATCGTCCTTATCTGATATATAGTTTTTATTTTAGAAAATAAATAAAAAAAATAAAAATTGACAAAAAAGGGCACATGAAATTAACATGAAATCTAATTTTTAAAATTATTTTCAGGATACAGTCTTGTGGGCAGTAGCTTAAGGAACATTTTGATGCATAAATCGTCCTTTTATGATGTATGGTTTAGAAGTTATGGCTAAAAAATCAAAAAAATCGCAAAAACCACGTCAAAAACTATGATTCATGTAAAAAATTTTAACTAAGATTCTTGAAAAAAAATCAAATTCCAGAAAACTTTTTTCTGAATATGCAGTCTTGTGTATATATGTATTAGAAACTATTTGGTGTATAAATCGTCCTTTTAGGATGTATGGTTTGGGAGTTATGACGGAAAAAGCACATGTTTTTGGTCAGCTTCCACTCCAAAAAGTGTTCTACAACTCCTAAATTACAAGAGATAGAGCAAACGGCATTTGGACAAAGGAGTATCCCTTCTTAAGGACGAGGACCTGGTGCTCATTTTAATGCATGAATCGTCCTTATCTGATATGTAGTTTTTATTTTAGAAAATAAATAAAAAAAATAAAAATTGACAAAAAAGGGCACATGAAATTAACATGAAATCTAATTTTTAAAATTATTTTAAGGATACAGTCTTGTGGGCAGTAGCTTAAGGAACATTTTGATGCATGAATCGTCCTTTTATGATGTATGGTTTAGAAGTTATGGCTAAAAAATAAAAAAAATCGCAAAAACCACGTCAAAAACTATGATTCATGTAAAAAATTTTAACTAAGATTCTTGAAAAAAAATCAAATTCCAGAAAACTTTTTTCTGAATATGCAGTCTTGTGTATATATACATTAGAAACAATTTGGTGTATAAATCGTCCTTGTAGGATGTATGGTTTGGGAGTTATGACGGAAAAAGCACATGTTTTTGGCCAGCTTCCACTCCAAAAAGTGTTCTACAACTCCTAAACTACAAGAGATAGAGCAAATGGACAAAGGAGTATCCCTTCTTAAGGACGAGGACCTGGTGCTCATTTTAATGCATGAATCGTCCTTATCTGATATGTAGTTTTTATTTTAGAAAATAAATAAAAAAAATAAAAATTGACAAAAAAGGGCACATGAAATTAACATGAAATCTAATTTTTAAAATTATTTTCAGGATACAGTCTTGTGGGCAGTAGCTTAAGGAACATTTTGATGCATAAATCGTCCTTTTATGATGTATGGTTTAGAAGTTATGGCTAAAAAATCAAAAAAATCGCAAAAACCACGTCAAAAACTATGATTCATGTAAAAAATTTTAACTAAGATTCTTGAAAAAAAATCAAATTCCAGAAAACTTTTTTCTGAATATGCAGTCTTGTGTATATATGTATTAGAAACTATTTGGTGTATAAATCGTCCTTTTAGGATGTATGGTTTGGGAGTTATGACGGAAAAAGCACATGTTTTTGGCCAGCTTCCACTTCAAAAAGTGTTCTACAACTCCTAAACTACAAGAGATAGAGCAAACGGCATTTGGACAAAGGAGTATCCCTTCTTAAGGACGAGGACCTGGTGCTCATTTTAATGCATGAATCGTCCTTATCTGATATGTAGTTTTTTTTTTAGAAAATAAATAAAAAAAATAAAAATTGACAAAAAAGGGCACATGAAATTAACATGAAATCTAATTTTTAAAATTATTTTCAGGATACAGTCTTGTGGGCAGTAGCTTAAGGAACATTTTGATGCATAAATCGTCCTTTTATGATGTATGGTTTAGAAGTTATGGCTAAAAAATCAAAAAAATCGCAAAAACCACGTCAAAAACTATGATTCATGTAAAAAATTTTAACTAAGATTCTTGAAAAAAAATCAAATTCCAGAAAACTTTTTTCTGAATATGCAGTCTTGTGTATATATGTATTAGAAACTATTTGGTGTATAAATCGTCCTTTTAGGATGTATGGTTTGGGAGTTATGACGGAAAAAGCACATGTTTTTGGCCAGCTTCCACTTCAAAAAGTGTTCTACAACTCCTAAACTACAAGAGATAGAGCAAACGGCATTTGGACAAAGGAGTATCCCTTCTTAAGGACGAGGACCTGGTGCTCATTTTAATGCATGAATCGTCCTTATCTGATATGTAGTTTTTTTTTTAGAAAATAAATAAAAAAAATAAAAATTGACAAAAAAGGGCACATGAAATTAACATGAAATCTAATTTTTAAAATTATTTTCAGGATACAGTCTTGTGGGCAGTAGCTTAAGGAACATTTTGATGCATAAATCGTCCTTTTATGATGTATGGTTTAGAAGTTATGGCTAAAAAATCAAAAAAATCGCAAAAAACCACGTCAAAAACTATGATTCATGTAATAATTTTAACTAAGATTCTTGAAAAAAAATCTAATTCCAGAAAACTGTTTTCTGAATATGCAGTCTTGTGTACATATGTATTAGAAACAATTTGGTGTATAAATCGTCCTTGTAAGATGTATGGTTTGGGAGTTATGACGGAAAAAGCACATGTTTTTGGCCAGCTTCCACTCCAAAAAGTGTTCTACAACTCCTAAACTACAAGAGATAGAGCAAACGGCATTTGGACAAAGGAGTATCCCTTCTTAAGGACGAGGACCTGGTGCTCATTTTAATGCATGAATCGTCCTTATCTGATATGTAGTTTTTATTTTAGAAAATAAATAAAAAAAATAAAAATTGACAAAAAAGGGCACATGAAATTAACATGAAATCTAATTTTTAAAATTATTTTAAGGAAACAGTCTTGTGGGCAGTAGCTTAAGGAACATTTTGATGCATAAATCGTCCTTTTATGATGTATGGTTTAGAAGTTATGGCTAAAAAATCAAAAAAATCGCAAAAAACCACGTCAAAAACTATGATTCATGTAAAAAATTTTAACTAAGATTCTTGGAAAAAATCAAATTCCAGAAAACTTTTTTCTGAATATGCAGTCTTGTGTATATATGTATTAGAAACAATTTGGTGTATAAATCGTCCTTGTAGGATGTATGGTTTGGGAGTTATGACGGAAAAAGCACATGTTTTTGGCCAGCTTCCACTCCAAAAAGTGTTCTACAACTCCTAAACTACAAGAGATAAAGCAAACGGCATTTGGACAAAGGAGAATCCCTTCTTAAGGACGAGGACCTGGTGCTCATTTTAATGCATGAATCGTCCTTATCTGATATGTAGTTTTTATTTTAGAAAATAAATAAAAAAAATAAAAATTGACAAAAAAGGGCACATGAAATTAACATGAAATCTAATTTTTAAAATTATTTTAAGGATACAGTCTTGTGGGCAGTAGCTTAAGGAACATTTTGATGCATAAATCGTCCTTTTATGATGTATGGTTTAGAAGTTATGGCTAAAAAATCAAAAAAATCGCAAAAAACCACGTCAAAAACTATGATTCATGTAAAAAATTTTAACTAAGATTCTTGAAAAAAAATCAAATTCCAGAAAACTTTTTTCTGAATTTGCAGTCTTGTGTATATATGTATTAGAAACAATTTGGTGTATAAATCGTCCTTGTAGGATGTATGGTTTGGGAGTTATGACGGAAAAAGCACATGTTTTTGGTCAGCTTCCACTCCAAAAAGTGTTCTACAACTCCTAAACTACAAGAGATAGAGCAAACGGCATTTGGACAAAGGAGTATCCCTTCTTAAGGACGAGGACCTGGTGCTCATTTTAATGCATGAATCGTCCTTATCTGATATGTAGTTTTTATTTTAGAAAATAAATAAAAAAAATAAAAATTGACAAAAAAGGGCACATGAAATTAACATGAAATCTAATTTTTAAAATTATTTTAAGGATACAGTCTTGTGGACAGTAGCTTAAGGAACATTTTGATGCATAAATCGTGCTTTTATGATGTATGGTTTAGAAGTTATGGCTAAAAAATCAAAAAAATCGCAAAAAACCACGTCAAAAACTATGATTCATGTAAAAAATTTTAACTAAGATTCTTGAAAAAAAATAAAATTCCATGATTTTACATGAAATTAACATGAAATCTAATTTTTAAAATTATTTTAAGGATACAGTCTTGTGGACAGTAGCTTAAGGAACATTTTGATGCATAAATCATCCTTTTATGATGTATGGCTTAGAAGTTATGGCTAAAAAATCAAAAAAATCGCAAAAAACCACGTCAAAAACTATGATTCATGTAAAAAATTTTAACTAAGATTCTTGAAAAAAAATCAAATTCCAGAAAACTTTTTTCTGAATATGCAGTCTTGTGTATATATGTATTAGAAACAATTTGGTGTATAAATCGTTCTTGTAGGATGTATGGTTTGGGAGTTATGACGGAAAAAGCACATGTTTTTGGTCAGCTTCCACTCCAAAAAGTGTTCTACAACTCCTAAACTACAAGAGATAGAGCAAACGGCATTTGGACAAAGGAGTATCCCTTCTTAAGGACAAGGACCTGGTGCTCTTTTTAATGCATGAATCGTCCTTATCTGATATGTAGTTTTTATTTTAGAAAATAAATAAAAAAAATAAAAATTGACAAAAAAGGGCACATGAAATTAACATGAAATCTAATTTTTAAAATTATTTTAAGGATACAGTCTTGTGGGCAGTAGCTTAAGGAACATTTTGATGCATAAATCGTGCTTTTATGATGTATGGTTTAGAATTTATGGCTAAAAAATCAAAAAAATCGCAAAAAACCACGTCTAAAACTATGATTCATGTAAAAAATTTTAACTAAGATTCTTGAAAAAAAATCAAATTCCAGAAAACTTTTTTCTGAATATTCAGTCTTGTGTATATATGTATTAGAAACAATTTGGTGCATAAATCGTCCTTGTAGGATGTATGGTTTGGGAGTTATGACGGAAAAAGCACATGTTTTTGGCCAGCTTCCACTTCAAAAAGTGTTCTACAACTCCTAAACTACAAGAGATAGAGCAAACGGCATTTGGACAAAGGAGTATCCCTTCTTAAGGACGAGGACCTGGTGCTCATTTTAATGCATGAATCGTCCTTATCTGATATGTAGTTTTTATTTTAGAAAATAAATAAAAAAAATAAAAATTGACAAAAAAGGGCACATGAAATTAACATGAAATCTAATTTTTAAAATTATTTTAAGGATACAGTCTTGTGGGCAGTAGCTTAAGGAACATTTTGATGCATAAATCGTCCTTTTATGATGTATGGTTTGGAAGTTATGGCTAAAAAATCAAAAAAATCGCAAAAAAACCACGTCAAAAACTATGATTCATGTAAAAAATTTTAACTAAGATTCTTGAAAAAAAATCTAATTCCAGAAAACTTTTTTCTGAATATGCAGTCTTGTGTAGATATGTATTAGAAACAATTTGGTGTATAAATCGTCCTTGTAGGATGTATGGTTTGGGAGTTATGACGGAAAAAGCACATGTTTTTGGTCAGCTTCCACTCCAAAAAGTGTTCTACAACTCCTAAACTACAAGAGATAGAGCAAACGGCATTTGGACAAAGGAGTATCCCTTCTTAAGGACGAGGACCTGGTGCTCATTTTAATGCATGAATCGTCCTTATCTGATATGTAGTTTTTATTTTAGAAAATAAATAAAAAAAATAAAAATTGACAAAAAAGGGCACATGAAATTAACATGAAATCTAATTTTTAAAATTATTTTAAGGATACAGTCTTGTGGACAGTAGCTTAAGGAACATTTTGATGCATAAATCGTGCTTTTATGATGTATGGTTTAGAAGTTATGGCTAAAAAATCAAAAAAATCGCAAAAAACCACGTCAAAAACTATGATTCATGTAAAAAATTTTAACTAAGATTCTTGAAAAAAAATCAAATTCCAGAAAACTTTTTTCTGAATATGCAGTCTTGTGTATATATGTATTAGAAACAATTTGGTGCATAAATCGTCCTTGTAGGATGTATGGTTTGGGAGTTATGACGGAAAAAGCACATGTTTTTGGTCAGCTTCCACTCCAAAAAGTGTTCTACAACTCCTAAACTACAAGAGATAGAGCAAACGGCATTTGGACAAAGGAGTATTCCTTCTTAAGGACGAGGACCTGGTGCTCATTTTAATGCATGAATCGTCCTTATCTGATATGTAGTTTTTATTTTAGAAAATAAATAAAAAAAATAAAAATTGACAAAAAAGGGCACATGAAATTAACATGAAATCTAATTTTTAAAATTATTTTAAGGATACAGTCTTGTGGGCAGTAGCTTAAGGAACATTTTGATGCATAAATCGTGCTTTTATGATGTATGGTTTAGAAGTTATGGCTAAAAAATAAAAAAAATCGCAAAAAACCACGTCAAAAACTATGATTCATGTAAAAAATTTTAACTAAGATTCTTGAAAAAAAATAAAATTCCATGATTTTACATGAAATTAACATGAAATCTAATTTTTAAAATTATTTTAAGGATACAGTCTTGTGGACAGTAGCTTAAGGAACATTTTGATGCATAAATCATCCTTTTATGATGTATGGCTTAGAAGTTATGGCTAAAAAATCAAAAAAATCGCAAAAAACCACGTCAAAAACTATGATTCATGTAAAAAATTTTAACTAAGATTCTTGAAAAAAAATCAAATTCCAGAAAACTTTTTTCTGAATATGCAGTCTTGTGTATATATGTATTAGAAACAATTTGGTGTATAAATCGTTCTTGTAGGATGTATGGTTTGGGAGTTATGACGGAAAAAGCACATGTTTTTGGTCAGCTTCCACTCCAAAAAGTGTTCTACAACTCCTAAACTACAAGAGATAGAGCAAACGGCATTTGGACAAAGGAGTATCCCTTCTTAAGGACAAGGACCTGGTGCTCATTTTAATGCATGAATCGTCCTTATCTGATATGTAGTTTTTATTTTAGAAAATAAATAAAAAAAATAAAAATTGACAAAAAAGGGCACATGAAATTAACATGAAATCTAATTTTTAAAATTATTTTAAGGATACAGTCTTGTGGGCAGTAGCTTAAGGAACATTTTGATGCATAAATCGTGCTTTTATGATGTATGGTTTAGAATTTATGGCTAAAAAATCAAAAAAATCGCAAAAAACCACGTCAAAAACTATGATTCATGTAAAAAATTTTAACTAAGATTCTTGAAAAAAAATCAAATTCCAGAAAACTTTTTTCTGAATATTCAGTCTTGTGTATATATGTATTAGAAACAATTTGGTGCATAAATCGTCCTTGTAGGATGTATGGTTTGGGAGTTATGACGGAAAAAGCACATGTTTTTGGCCAGCTTCCACTTCAAAAAGTGTTCTACAACTCCTAAACTACAAGAGATAGAGCAAACGGCATTTGGACAAAGGAGTATCCCTTCTTAAGGACGAGGACCTGGTGCTCATTTTAATGCATGAATCGTCCTTATCTGATATGTAGTTTTTATTTTAGAAAATAAATAAAAAAAATAAAAATTGACAAAAAAGGGCACATGAAATTAACATGAAATCTAATTTTTAAAATTATTTTAAGGATACAGTCTTGTGGACAGTAGCTTAAGGAACATTTTGATGCATAAATCGTGCTTTTATGATGTATGGTTCAGAAGTTATGGCTAAAAAATCAAAAAAATCGCAAAAAACCACGTCAAAAACTATGATTCATGTAAAAAATTTTAACTAAGATTCTTGAAAAAAAATCAAATTCCAGAAAACTTTTTTCTGAATATGCAGTCTTGTGTATATATGTATTAGAAACAATTTGGTGCATAAATCGTCCTTGTAGGATGTATGGTTTGGGAGTTATGACGGAAAAAGCACATGTTTTTGGTCAGCTTCCACTCCAAAAAGTGTTCTACAACTCCTAAACTACAAGAGATAGAGCAAACGGCATTTGGACAAAGGAGTATCCCTTCTTAAGGACGAGGACCTGGTGCTCATTTTAATGTATGAATCGTCCTTGTCTGATATGTAGTTTTTATTTTAGAAAATAAATAAAAAAAATAAAAATTGACAAAAAAGGGCACATGAAATTAACATGAAATCTAATTTTTAAAATTATTTTAAGGATACAGTCTTGTGGGCAGTAGGTTAAGGAACATTTTTATGCATAAATCGTCCTTTTATGATGTATGGTTTAGAAGTTATGGCTAAAAAATCAAAAAAATCGCAAAAAACCACGTCAAAAACTATGATTCATGTAAAAAATTTTAACTAAGATTCTTGAAAAAAAATCAAATTCCAGAAAACTTTTTTCTGAATATGCAGTCTTGTGTATATATGTATTAGAAACAATTTGGTGTATAAATCGTCCTTGTAGGATGTATGGTTTGGGAGTTATGACGGAAAAAGCACATGTTTTTGGTCAGCTTCCACTCCAAAAAGTGTTCTACAACTCCTAAACTACAAGAGATAGAGCAAACGGCATTTGGACAAAGGAGTATCCCTTCTTAAGGACGAGGACCTGGTGCTCATTTTAATGCATGAATCGTCCTTATCTGATATGTAGTTTTTATTTTAGAAAATAAATAAAAAAAATAAAAATTGACAAAAAAGGGCACATGAAATTAACATGAAATCTAATTTTTAAAATTATTTTAAGGATACAGTCTTGTGGACAGTAGCTTAAGGAACATTTTGATGCATAAATCGTGCTTTTATGATGTATGGATTAGAAGTTATGGCTAAAAAATCAAAAAAATCGCAAAAAACCACGTCAAAAACTATGATTCATGTAAAAAATTTTAACTAAGATTCTTGAAAAAAAATCAAATTCCAGAAAACTTTTTTCTGAATATGCAGTCTTGTGTATATATGTATTAGAAACAATTTGGTGCATAAATCGTCCTTGTAGGATGTATGGTTTGGGAGTTATGACGGAAAAAGCACATGTTTTTGGTCAGCTTCCACTCCAAAAAGTGTTCTACAACTCCTAAACTACAAGAGATAGAGCAAACGGCATTTGGACAAAGGAGTATCCCTTCTTAAGGACGAGGACCTGGTGCTCATTTTAATGTATGAATCGTCCTTATCTGATATGTAGTTTTTATTTTAGAAAATAAATAAAAAAAATAAAAATTGACAAAAAAGGGCACATGAAATTAACATGAAATCTAATTTTTAAAATTATTTTAAGGATACAGTCTTGTGGGCAGTAGGTTAAGGAACATTTTTATGCATAAATCGTCCTTTTATGATGTATGGTTTAGAAGTTATGGCTAAAAAATCAAAAAAATCGCAAAAAACCACGTCAAAAACTATGATTCATGTAAAAAATTTTAACTAAGATTCTTGAAAAAAAATCAAATTCCAGAAAACTTTTTTCTGAATATGCAGTCTTGTGTATATATGTATTAGAAACAATTTGGTGTATAAATCGTTCTTGTAGGATGTATGGTTTGGGAGTTATGACGGAAAAAGCACATGTTTTTGGTCAGCTTCCACTCCAAAAAGTGTTCTACAACTCCTAAACTACAAGAGATAGAGCAAACGGCATTTGGACAAAGGAGTATCCCTTCTTAAGGACGAGGACCTGGTGCTCATTTTAATGCATGAATCGTCCTTATCTGATATGTAGTTTTTATTTTAGAAAATAAATAAAAAAAATAAAAATTGACAAAAAAGGGCACATGAAATTAACATGAAATCTAATTTTTAAAATTATTTTAAGGATACAGTCTTGTGGGCAGTAGCTTAAGGAACATTTTGATGCATAAATCGTGCTTTTATGATGTATGGTTTAGAATTTATGGCTAAAAAATCAAAAAAATCGCAAAAAACCACGTCAAAAACTATGATTCATGTAAAAAATTTTAACTAAGATTCTTGAAAAAAAATCAAATTCCAGAAAACTTTTTTCTGAATATGCAGTCTTGTGTATATATGTATTAGAAACAATTTGGTGTATAAATCGTTCTTGTAGGATGTATGGTTTGGGAGTTATGACGGAAAAAGCACATGTTTTTGGTCAGCTTCCACTCCAAAAAGTGTTCTACAACTCCTAAACTACAAGAGATAGAGCAAACGGCATTTGGACAAAGGAGTATCCCTTCTTAAGGACGAGGACCTGGTGCTCATTTTAATGTATGAATCGTCCTTATCTGATATGTAGTTTTTATTTTAGAAAATAAATAAAAAAAATAAAAATTGACAAAAAAGGGCACATGAAATTAACATGAAATCTAATTTTTAAAATTATTTTAAGGATACAGTCTTGTGGACAGTAGCTTAAGGAACATTTTGATGCATAAATCGTCCTTTTATGATGTATGGTTTGGAAGTTATGGCTAAAAAATCAAAAAAATCGCAAAAAAACCACGTCAAAAACTATGATTCATGTAAAAAATTTTAACTAAGATTCTTGAAAAAAAATCTAATTCCAGAAAACTTTTTTCTGAATATGCAGTCTTGTGTATATATGTATTAGAAACAATTTGGTGTATAAATCGTCCTTGTAGGATGTATGGTTTGGGAGTTATGACGGAAAAAGCACATGTTTTTGGTCAGCTTCCACTCCAAAAAGTGTTCTACAACTCCTAAACTACAAGAGATAGAGCAAACGGCATTTGGACAAAGGAGTATCCCTTCTTAAGGACGAGGACCTGGTGCTCATTTTAATGCATGAATCGTCCTTATCTGATATGTAGTTTTTATTTTAGAAAATAAATAAAAAAAATAAAAATTGACAAAAAAGGGCACATGAAATTAACATGAAATCTAATTTTTAAAATTATTTTAAGGATACAGTCTTGTGGGCAGTAGCTTAAGGAACATTTTGATGCATAAATCGTCCTTTTATGATGTATGGTTTGGAAGTTATGGCTAAAAAATCAAAAAAATCGCAAAAAAACCACGTCAAAAACTATGATTCATGTAAAAAATTTTAACTAAGATTCTTGAAAAAAAATCTAATTCCAGAAAACTTTTTTCTGAATATGCAGTCTTGTGTAGATATGTATTAGAAACAATTTGGTGTATAAATCGTCCTTGTAGGATGTATGGTTTGGGAGTTATGACGGAAAAAGCACATGTTTTTGGTCAGCTTCCACTCCAAAAAGTGTTCTACAACTCCTAAACTACAAGAGATAGAGCAAACGGCATTTGGACAAAGGAGTATCCCTTCTTAAGGACGAGGACCTGGTGCTCATTTTAATGCATGAATCGTCCTTATCTGATATGTAGTTTTTATTTTAGAAAATAAATAAAAAAAATAAAAATTGACAAAAAAGGGCACATGAAATTAACATGAAATCTAATTTTTAAAATTATTTTAAGGATACAGTCTTGTGGACAGTAGCTTAAGGAACATTTTGATGCATAAATCGTGCTTTTATGATGTATGGTTTAGAAGTTATGGCTAAAAAATCAAAAAAATCGCAAAAAACCACGTCAAAAACTATGATTCATGTAAAAAATTTTAACTAAGATTCTTGAAAAAAAATCAAATTCCAGAAAACTTTTTTCTGAATATGCAGTCTTGTGTATATATGTATTAGAAACAATTTGGTGCATAAATCGTCCTTGTAGGATGTATGGTTTGGGAGTTATGACGGAAAAAGCACATGTTTTTGGTCAGCTTCCACTCCAAAAAGTGTTCTACAACTCCTAAACTACAAGAGATAGAGCAAACGGCATTTGGACAAAGGAGTATCCCTTCTTAAGGACGAGGACCTGGTGCTCATTTTAATGTATGAATCGTCCTTATCTGATATGTAGTTTTTATTTTAGAAAATAAATAAAAAAAATAAAAATTGACAAAAAAGGGCACATGAAATTAACATGAAATCTAATTTTTAAAATTATTTTAAGGATACAGTCTTGTGGGCAGTAGGTTAAGGAACATTTTTATGCATAAATCGTCCTTTTATGATGTATGGTTTAGAAGTTATGGCTAAAAAATCAAAAAAATCGCAAAAAACCACGTCAAAAACTATGATTCATGTAAAAAATTTTAACTAAGATTCTTGAAAAAAAATCAAATTCCAGAAAACTTTTTTCTGAATATGCAGTCTTGTGTATATATGTATTAGAAACAATTTGGTGTATAAATCGTCCTTGTAGGATGTATGGTTTGGGAGTTATGACGGAAAAAGCACATGTTTTTGGTCAGCTTCCACTCCAAAAAGTGTTCTACAACTCCTAAACTACAAGAGATAGAGCAAACGGCATTTGGACAAAGGAGTATCCCTTCTTAAGGACGAGGACCTGGTGCTCATTTTAATGCATGAATCGTCCTTATCTGATATGTAGTTTTTATTTTAGAAAATAAATAAAAAAAATAAAAATTGACAAAAAAGGGCACATGAAATTAACATGAAATCTAATTTTTAAAATTATTTTAAGGATACAGTCTTGTGGACAGTAGCTTAAGGAACATTTTGATGCATAAATCGTGCTTTTATGATGTATGGTTTAGAAGTTATGGCTAAAAAATCAAAAAAATCGCAAAAAACCACGTCAAAAACTATGATTCATGTAAAAAATTTTAACTAAGATTCTTGAAAAAAAATCAAATTCCAGAAAACTTTTTTCTGAATATGCAGTCTTGTGTATATATGTATTAGAAACAATTTGGTGCATAAATCGTCCTTGTAGGATGTATGGTTTGGGAGTTATGACGGAAAAAGCACATGTTTTTGGTCAGCTTCCACTCCAAAAAGTGTTCTACAACTCCTAAACTACAAGAGATAGAGCAAACGGCATTTGGACAAAGGAATATCCCTTCTTAAGGACGAGGACCTGGTGCTCATTTTAATGTATGAATCGTCCTTATCTGATATGTAGTTTTTATTTTAGAAAATAAATAAAAAAAATAAAAATTGACAAAAAAGGGCACATGAAATTAACATGAAATCTAATTTTTAAAATTATTTTAAGGATACAGTCTTGTGGGCAGTAGGTTAAGGAACATTTTTATGCATAAATCGTCCTTTTATGATGTATGGTTTAGAAGTTATGGCTAAAAAATCAAAAAAATCGCAAAAAACCACGTCAAAAACTATGATTCATGTAAAAAATTTTAACTAAGATTCTTGAAAAAAAATCAAATTCCAGAAAACTTTTTTCTGAATATGCAGTCTTGTGTATATATGTATTAGAAACAATTTGGTGTATAAATCGTTCTTGTAGGATGTATGGTTTGGGAGTTATGACGGAAAAAGCACATGTTTTTGGTCAGCTTCCACTCCAAAAAGTGTTCTACAACTCCTAAACTACAAGAGATAGAGCAAACGGCATTTGGACAAAGGAGTATCCCTTCTTAAGGACGAGGACCTGGTGCTCATTTTAATGCATGAATCGTCCTTATCTGATATGTAGTTTTTATTTTAGAAAATAAATAAAAAAAATAAAAATTGACAAAAAAGGGCACATGAAATTAACATGAAATCTAATTTTTAAAATTATTTTAAGGATACAGTCTTGTGGGCAGTAGCTTAAGGAACATTTTGATGCATAAATTGTGCTTTTATGATGTATGGTTTAGAATTTATGGCTAAAAAATCAAAAAAATCGCAAAAAACCACGTCAAAAACTATGATTCATGTAAAAAATTTTAACTAAGATTCTTGAAAAAAAATCAAATTCCAGAAAACTTTTTTCTGAATATGCAGTCTTGTGTATATATGTATTAGAAACAATTTGGTGTATAAATCGTTCTTGTAGGATGTATGGTTTGGGAGTTATGACGGAAAAAGCACATGTTTTTGGTCAGCTTCCACTCCAAAAAGTGTTCTACAACTCCTAAACTACAAGAGATAGAGCAAACGGCATTTGGACAAAGGAGTATCCCTTCTTAAGGACGAGGACCTGGTGCTCATTTTAATGCATGAATCGTCCTTATCTGATATGTAGTTTTTATTTTAGAAAATAAATAAAAAAAATAAAAATTGACAAAAAAGGGCACATGAAATTAACATGAAATCTAATTTTTAAAATTATTTTAAGGATACAGTCTTGTGGACAGTAGCTTAAGGAACATTTTGATGCATAAATCGTGCTTTTATGATGTATGGTTTAGAAGTTATGGCTAAAAAATCAAAAAAATCGCAAAAAACCACGTCAAAAACTATGATTCATGTAAAAAATTTTAACTAAGATTCTTGAAAAAAAATCAAATTCCAGAAAACTTTTTTCTGAATATGCAGTCTTGTGTATATATGTATTAGAAACAATTTGGTGCATAAATCGTCCTTGTAGGATGTATGGTTTGGGAGTTATGACGGAAAAAGCACATGTTTTTGGTCAGCTTCCACTCCAAAAAGTGTTCTACAACTCCTAAACTACAAGAGATAGAGCAAACGGCATTTGGACAAAGGAGTATCCCTTCTTAAGGACGAGGACCTGGTGCTCATTTTAATGCATGAATCGTCCTTATCTGATATGTAGTTTTTATTTTAGAAAATAAATAAAAAAAATAAAAATTGACAAAAAAGGGCACATGAAATCTAATTTTTAAAATTATTTTAAGGATACAATCTTGTGGGCAGTAGCTTAAGGAACATTTTGATGCATAAATCGTCCTTTTATGATGTATGGTTTAGAAGTTATGGCTAAAAAATCAAAAAAATCGCAAAAAACGACGTCAAAAACTATGTATGATTCATGTAAAAAATTTTAACTAAGATTCTTGAAAAAAAATCAAATTCCAGAAAACTTTTTTCTGAATATGCAGTATTGTGTATATATGTATTAGAAACAATTTGGTGTATAAATCGTCCTTGTAGGATGTATGGTTTGGGAGTTATGACGGAAAAAGCACATGTTTTTGGCCAGCTTCCACTCCAAAAAGTGTTCTACAACTCCTAAACTACAAGAGATAGAGCAAACGGCATTTGGACAAAGGAGTATCCCTTCTTAAGGACGAGGACCTGGTGCTCATTTTAATGCATGAATCGTCCTTATCTGATATGTAGTTTTTATTTTAGAAAATAAATAAAAAAAATAAAAATTGACAAAAAAGGGCACATGAAATTAACATGAAATCTAATTTTTAAAATTATTTTAAGGATACAGTCTTGTGGGCAGTAGCTTAAGGAACATTTTGATGCATAAATCGTGCTTTTATGATGTATGGTTTAGAATTTATGGCTAAAAAATCAAAAAAATCGCAAAAAACCACGTCAAAAACTATGATTCATGTAAAAAATTTTAACTAAGATTCTTGAAAAAAAATCAAATTCCAGAAAACTTTTTTCTGAATATTCAGTCTTGTGTATATATGTATTAGAAACAATTTGGTGCATAAATCGTCCTTGTAGGATGTATGGTTTGGGAGTTATGACGGAAAAAGCACATGTTTTTGGCCAGCTTCCACTTCAAAAAGTGTTCTACAACTCCTAAACTACAAGAGATAGAGCAAACGGCATTTGGACAAAGGAGTATCCCTTCTTAAGGACGAGGACCTGGTGCTCATTTTAATGCATGAATCGTCCTTATCTGATATGTAGTTTTTATTTTAGAAAATAAATAAAAAAAATAAAAATTGACAAAAAAGGGCACATGAAATTAACATGAAATCTAATTTTTAAAATTATTTTAAGGATACAGTCTTGTGGACAGTAGCTTAAGGAACATTTTGATGCATAAATCGTCCTTTTATGATGTATGGTTTGGAAGTTATGGCTAAAAAATCAAAAAAATCGCAAAAAACCACGTCAAAAACTATGATTCATGTAAAAAATTTTAACTAAGATTCTTGAAAAAAAATCTAATTCCAGAAAACTTTTTTCTGAATATGCAGTCTTGTGTAGATATGTATTAGAAACAATTTGGTGTATAAATCGTCCTTGTAGGATGTATGGTTTGGGAGTTATGACGGAAAAAGCACATGTTTTTGGTCAGCTTCCACTCCAAAAAGTGTTCTACAACTCCTAAACTACAAGAGATAGAGCAAACGGCATTTGGACAAAGGAGTATCCCTTCTTAAGGACGAGGACCTGGTGCTCATTTTAATGCATGAATCGTCCTTATCTGATATGTAGTTTTTATTTTAGAAAATAAATAAAAAAAATAAAAATTGACAAAAAAGGGCACATGAAATTAACATGAAATCTAATTTTTAAAATTATTTTAAGGATACAGTCTTGTGGACAGTAGCTTAAGGAACATTTTGATGCATAAATCGTGCTTTTATGATGTATGGTTTAGAAGTTATGGCTAAAAAATCAAAAAAATCGCAAAAAACCACGTCAAAAACTATGATTCATGTAAAAAATTTTAACTAAGATTCTTGAAAAAAAATCAAATTCCAGAAAACTTTTTTCTGAATATGCAGTCTTGTGTATATATGTATTAGAAACAATTTGGTGCATAAATCGTCCTTGTAGGATGTATGGTTTGGGAGTTATGACGGAAAAAGCACATGTTTTTGGTCAGCTTCCACTCCAAAAAGTGTTCTACAACTCCTAAACTACAAGAGATAGAGCAAACGGCATTTGGACAAAGGAGTATCCCTTCTTAAGGACGAGGACCTGGTGCTCATTTTAATGTATGAATCGTCCTTATCTGATATGTAGTTTTTATTTTAGAAAATAAATAAAAAAAATAAAAATTGACAAAAAAGGGCACATGAAATTAACATGAAATCTAATTTTTAAAATTATTTTAAGGATACAGTCTTGTGGGCAGTAGGTTAAGGAACATTTTTATGCATAAATCGTCCTTTTATGATGTATGGTTTAGAAGTTATGGCTAAAAAATCAAAAAAATCGCAAAAAACCACGTCAAAAACTATGATTCATGTAAAAAATTTTAACTAAGATTCTTGAAAAAAAATCAAATTCCAGAAAACTTTTTTCTGAATATGCAGTCTTGTGTATATATGTATTAGAAACAATTTGGTGTATAAATCGTTCTTGTAGGATGTATGGTTTGGGAGTTATGACGGAAAAAGCACATGTTTTTGGTCAGCTTCCACTCCAAAAAGTGTTCTACAACTCCTAAACTACAAGAGATAGATCAAACGGCATTTGGACAAAGGAGTATCCCTTCTTAAGGACGAGGACCTGGTGCTCATTTTAATGCATGAATCGTCCTTATCTGATATGTAGTTTTTATTTTAGAAAATAAATAAAAAAAATACAAATTGACAAAAAAGGGCACATGAAATTAACATGAAATCTAATTTTTAAAATTATTTTAAGGATACAGTCTTGTGGGCAGTAGCTTAAGGAACATTTTGATGCATAAATCGTGCTTTTATGATGTATGGTTTAGAATTTATGGCTAAAAAATCAAAAAAATCGCAAAAAACCACGTCAAAAACTATGATTCATGTAAAAAATTTTAACTAAGATTCTTGAAAAAAAATCAAATTCCAGAAAACTTTTTTCTGAATATGCAGTCTTGTGTATATATGTATTAGAAACAATTTGGTGTATAAATCGTTCTTGTAGGATGTATGGTTTGGGAGTTATGACGGAAAAAGCACATGTTTTTGGTCAGCTTCCACTCCAAAAAGTGTTCTACAACTCCTAAACTACAAGAGATAGAGCAAACGGCATTTGGACAAAGGAGTATCCCTTCTTAAGGACGAGGACCTGGTGCTCATTTTAATGCATGAATCGTCCTTATCTGATATGTAGTTTTTATTTTAGAAAATAAATAAAAAAAATAAAAATTGACAAAAAAGGGCACATGAAATTAACATGAAATCTAATTTTTAAAATTATTTTAAGGATACAGTCTTGTGGACAGTAGCTTAAGGAACATTTTGATGCATAAATCGTGCTTTTATGATGTATGGTTTAGAAGTTATGGCTAAAAAATCAAAAAAATCGCAAAAAACCACGTCAAAAACTATGATTCATGTAAAAAATTTTAACTAAGATTCTTGAAAAAAAATCAAATTCCAGAAAACTTTTTTCTGAATATGCAGTCTTGTGTATATATGTATTAGAAACAATTTGGTGCATAAATCGTCCTTGTAGGATGTATGGTTTGGGAGTTATGACGGAAAAAGCACATGTTTTTGGTCAGCTTCCACTCCAAAAAGTGTTCTACAACTCCTAAACTACAAGAGATAGAGCAAACGGCATTTGGACAAAGGAGTATCCCTTCTTAAGGACGAGGACCTGGTGCTCATTTTAATGCATGAATCGTCCTTATCTGATATGTAGTTTTTATTTTAGAAAATAAATAAAAAAAATAAAAATTGACAAAAAAGGGCACATGAAATTAACATGAAATCTAATTTTTAAAATTATTTTAAGGATACAATCTTGTGGGCAGTAGCTTAAGGAACATTTTTATGCATAAATCGTCCTTTTATGATGTATGGTTTAGAAGTTATGGCTAAAAAATCAAAAAAATCGCAAAAAACCACGTCAAAAACTATGATTCATGTAAAAAATTTTAACTAAGATTCTTGAAAAAAAATCAAATTCCAGAAAACTTTTTTCTGAATATGCAGTCTTGTGTATATATGTATTAGAAACAATTTGGTGTATAAATCGTTCTTGTAGGATGTATGGTTTGGGAGTTATGACGGAAAAAGCACATGTTTTTGGTCAGCTTCCACTCCAAAAAGTGTTCTACAACTCCTAAACTACAAGAGATAGAGCAAACGGCATTTGGACAAAGGAGTATCCCTTCTTAAGGACGAGGACCTGGTGCTCATTTTAATGCATGAATCGTCCTTATCTGATATGTAGTTTTTATTTTAGAAAATAAATAAAAAAAATAAAAATTGACAAAAAAGGGCACATGAAATTAACATGAAATCTAATTTTTAAAATTATTTTAAGGATACAGTCTTGTGGGCAGTAGCTTAAGGAACATTTTGATGCATAAATCGTGCTTTTATGATGTATGGTTTAGAATTTATGGCTAAAAAATCAAAAAAATCGCAAAAAACCACGTCAAAAACTATGATTCATGTAAAAAATTTTAACTAAGATTCTTGAAAAAAAATCAAATTCCATAAAACTTTTTTCTGAATATGCAGTCTTATGTATATATGTATTAGAAACAATTTGGTGTATAAATCGTCCTTGTAGGATGTATGGTTTGGGAGTTATGACGGAAAAAGCACATGTTTTTGGCCAGCTTCCACTTCAAAAAGTGTTCTACAACTCCTAAACTACAAGAGATAGAGCAAACGGCATTTGGACAAAGGAGCATCCCTTCTTAAGGACGAGGACCTGGTGCTCATTTTAATGCATGAATCGGCCTTATCTGATATGTAGTTTTTATTTTAGAAAATAAATAAAAAAAATAAAAATTGACAAAAAAGGGCACATGAAATTAACATGAAATCTAATTTTTAAAATTATTTTAAGGATACAGTCTTGTGGGCAGTAGCTTAAGGAACATTTTGATGCATAAATCGTGCTTTTATGCTGTATGGTTTAGAATTTATGGCTAAAAAATCAAAAAAATCGCAAAAAACCACGTCAAAAACTATGATTCATGTAAAAAATTTTAACTAAGATTCTTGAAAAAAAATCAAATTCCAGAAAACTTTTTTCTGAATTTGCAGTCTTGTGTATATATGTATTAGAAACAATTTGGTGTATAAATCGTCCTTGTAGGATGTATGGTTTGGGAGTTATGACGGAAAAAGCACATGTTTTTGGTCAGCTTCCACTCCAAAAAGTGTTCTACAACTCCTAAACTACAAGAGATAGAGCAAACGGCATTTGGACAAAGGAGTATCCCTTCTTAAGGACGAGGACCTGGTGCTCATTTTAATGCATGAATCGTCCTTATCTGATATGTAGTTTTTATTTTAGAAAATAAATAAAAAAAATAAAAATTGACAAAAAAGGGCACATGAAATTAACATGAAATCTAATTTTTAAATTATTTTAAGGATACAGTCTTGTGGGCAGTAGCTTAAGGAACATTTTGATGCATAAATCGTCCTTTTATGATGTATGGTTTGGAAGTTATGGCTAAAAAATCAAAAAAATCGCAAAAAACCACGTCAAAAACTATGATTCATGTAAAAAATTTTAACTAAGATTCTTGAAAAAAAATCAAATTCCAGAAAACTTTTTTCTGAATATGCAGTCTTGTGTATATATGTATTAGAAACAATTTGGTGTATAAATCGTTCTTGTAGGATGTATGGTTTGGGAGTTATGACGGAAAAAGCACATGTTTTTGGTCAGCTTCCACTCCAAAAAGTGTTCTACAACTCCTAAACTACAAGAGATAGAGCAAACGGCATTTGGACAGAGGAGTATCCCTTCTTAAGGACGAGGACCTGGTGCTCATTTTAATGCATGAATCGTCCTTATCTGATATGTAGTTTTTATTTTAGAAAATAAATAAAAAAAATAAAAATTGACAAAAAAGAGCACATGAAATTAACATGAAATCTAATTTTTAAAATTATTTTAAGGATACAGTCTTGTGGGCAGTAGCTTAAGGAACATTTTGATGCATAAATCGTGCTTTTATGATGTATGGTTTAGAATTTATGGCTAAAAAATCAAAAAAATCGCAAAAAACCACGTCAAAAACTATGATTCATGTAAAAAATTTTAACTAAGATTCTTGAAAAAAAATCAAATTCCAGAAAACTTTTTTCTGAATATGCAGTCTTGTGTATATATGTATTAGAAACAATTTGGTGTATAAATCGTCCTTGTAGGATGTATGGTTTGGGAGTTATGACGGAAAAAGCACATGTTTTTGGCCAGCTTCCACTTCAAAAACTGTTCTACAACTCCTAAACTACAAGAGATAGAGCAAACGGCATTTGGACAAAGGAGTATCCCTTCTTAAGGACGAGGACCTGGTGCTCATTTTAATGCATGAATCGTCCTTATCTGATATGTAGTTTTTATTTTAGAAAATAAATAAAAAAAATAAAAATTGACAAAAAAGGGTACATGAAATTAACATGAAATCTAATTTTTAAAATTATTTTAAGGATACAGTCTTGTGGCCAGTAGCTTAAAGCACATTTTGATGCATAAATTGTCCTTTTATAATGTATGGTTTAGAAGTTATGGCTAAAAAATAAAAAAAATCGCAAAAAACCACGTCAAAAACTATGATTCATGTAAAAAATTTTAACTAAGGTTCTTGAAAAAAAATCAAATTCCAGAAAACTTTTTTCTGAATATGCAGTCTTTTGTATATATGTATTAGAAACAATTTGGTGCATAAATCGTCCTTGTAGGATGTATGGTTTGGGAGTTATGACGGAAAAAGCACATGTTTTTGGCCAGCTTCCACTCCAAAAAGTGTTCTACAACTCCTAAACTACAAGAGATAGAGCAAACGGGATTTGGACAAAGGAGTATCCCTTCTTAAGGACGAGGACCTGGTGCTCATTTTAATGCATGAATCGTCCTTATCTGATATGTAGTTTTTATTTTAGAAAATAAATAAAAAAAATAAAAATTGACAAAAAAGGGCACATGAAATTAACATGAAATCTAATTTTTAAAATTATTTTAAGGATACAGTCTTGTGGCCAGTAGCTTAAAGCACATTTTGATGCATAAATTGTCCTTTTATAATGTATGGTTTAGAAGTTATGGCTAAAAAATCAAAAAAATCGCAAAAAACCACGTCAAAAACTATGATTCATGTAAAAAATTTTAACTAAGGTTCTTGAAAAAAAATCAAATTCCAGAAAACTTTTTTCTGAATATTCAGTCTTGTGTATATATGTACTAGAAACAATTTGGTGCATAAATCGTCCTTGTAGGATGTATGGTTTGGGAGTTATGACGGAAAAGCCCATGTTTTTGGCCAGCTTCCACTCCAAAAAGTGTTCTACAACTCCTAAACTACAAGAGATAGAGCAAACGGCATTTGGACACAGGAGTATCCCTTCTTAAGGACGAGGACCTGGTGCTCATTTTAATGCATGAATCGTCCTTATCTGATATGTAGTTTTTATTTTAGAAAATAAATAAAAAAAATAAAAATTGACAAAAAAGGGCACATGAAATTGACATGAAATCTAATTTTTAAAATTATTTTAAGGATACAGTCTTGTGGGTAGTAGCTTAAGGAACATTTTGATGCATAAATCGTCCTTTTATGATGTATGGTTTAGAAGTTATGGCTAAAAAATCAAAAAAATCGCAAAAAACCACGTCAAAAACTATGATTCATGTAAAAAATTTTAACTAAGATTCTTGAAAAAAAATCAAATTCCAGAAAACTTTTTTCTGAATATGCAGTCTTGTGTATATATGTATTAGAAACAATTTGGTGTATAAATCGTTCTTGTAGGATGTATGGTTTGGGAGTTATGACGGAAAGAGCACATGTTTTTGGCCAGCTTCCACTCCAAAAAGTGTTCTACAACTCCTAAACTACAAGAGATAGAGCAAACGGCATTTGGACAAAGGAGTATCCCTTCTTAAGGACGAGGACCTGGTGCTCATTTTAATGCATGAATCGTCCTTATCTGATATGTAGTTTTTATTTTAGAAAATAAATAAAAAAAATAAAAATTGACAAAAAAGGGCACATGAAATTAACATGAAATCTAATTTTTAAAATTAGTTTAAGGATACAGTCTTGTGAACAGTAGCTTAAGGAACATTTTGATGCATAAATCGTCCTTTTATGATGTATGGTTTAGAAGTTATGGCTAAAAAATCAAAAAAATCGCAAAAAACGACGTCAAAAACTATGTATGATTCATGTAAAAAATTTTAACTAAGATTCTTGAAAAAAAATCAAATTCCAGAAAACTTTTTTCTGAATATGCAGTATTGTGTATATATGTATTAGAAACAATTTGGTGTATAAATCGTCCTTGTAGGATGTATGGTTTGGGAGTTATGACGGAAAAAGCACATGTTTTTGGCCAGCTTCCACTCCAAAAAGTGTTCTACAACTCCTAAACTACAAGAGATAGAGCAAACGGCATTTGGACAAAGGAGTATCCCTTCTTAAGGACGAGGACCTGGTGCTCATTTTAATGCATGAATCGTCCTTATCTGATATGTAGTTTTTATTTTAGAAAATAAATAAAAAAAATAAAAATTGACAAAAAAGGGCACATGAAATTAACATGAAATCTAATTTTTAAAATTATTTTAAGGATACAGTCTTGTGAACAGTAGCTTAAGGAACATTTTGATGCATAAATCGTCCTTTTATGATGTATGGTTTAGAAGTTATGGCTAAAAAATCAAAAAAATCGCAAAAAACCACGTCAAAAACTATGATTCATGTAAAAAATTTTAACTAAGATTCTTGAAAAAAAATCAAATTCCAGAAAACTTTTTTCTGAATATTCAGACTTGTGTATATATGTATTAGAAACAATTTGGTGCATAAATCGTCCTTGTAGGATGTATGGTTTGGGAGTTATGACGGAAAAGCACATGTTTTTGGCCAGCTTCCACTCCAAAAAGTGTTCTACAACTCCTAAACTACAAGAGATAGAGCAAACGGCATTTGGACAAAGGAGTATCCCTTCTTAAGGACGAGGACCTGGTGCTCATTTTAATGCATGAATCGTCCTTATCTGATATGTAGTTTTTATTTTAGAAAATAAATAAAAAAAATAAAAATTGACAAAAAAGGGCACATGAAATTAACATGAAATCTAATTTTTAAAATTATTTTAAGGATACAGTCTTGTGGGCAGTAGCTTAAGGAACATTTTGATGCATAAATCGTCCTTTTATGATGTATGGTTTAGAAGTTATGGCTAAAAAATCAAAAAAATCGCAAAAAACCACGTCAAAAACTATGATTCATGTAAAAAATTTTAACTAAGATTCTTGAAAAAAAATCAAATTCCAGAAAACTTTTTTCTGAATATTCAGTCTTGTGTTTATATGTATTAGAAACAATTTGGTGCATAAATCGTCCTTGTAGGATGTATGGTTTTGGAGTTATGACGGAAAAAGCACATGTTTTTGGCCAGCTTCCACTCCAAAAAGTGTTCTACAACTCCTAAACTACAAGAGATAGAGCAAACGGCATTTGGACAAAGGAGTATCCCTTCTTAAGGACGAGGACCTGGTGCTCATTTTAATGCATGAATCGTCCTTATCTGATATGTAGTTTTTATTTTAGAAAATAAATAAAAAAAATAAAAATTGACAAAAAAGGGCACATGAAATTAACATGAAATCTAATTTTTAAAATTATTTTAAGGATACAGTCTTGTGGGCAGTAGCTTAAGGAACATTTTGATGCATAAATCGTCCTTTTATGATGTATGGTTTAGAAGTTATAGCTAAAAAATCAAAAAATCGCAAAAAACCACGTCAAAAACTATGATTCATGTAAAAAATTTTAACTAAGATTCTTGAAAAAAAATCAAATTCCAGAAAACTTTTTTCTGAATATTCAGTCTTGTGTATATATGTATTAGAAACAATTTGGTGTATAAATCGTCCTTGTAGGATGTATGGTTTGGGAGTTATGACGGAAAAAGCACATGTTTTTGGCCAGCTTCCACTCCAAAAAGTGTTCTACAACTCCTAAACTACAAGAGATAGAGCAAACGGCATTTGGAAAAAGGAGTATCCCTTCTTAAGGACGAGGACCTGGTGCTCATTTTAATGCATGAATCGTCCTTATCTGATATGTAGTTTTTATTTTAGAAATGAAATAAAAAAAATAAAAATTGACAAAAAAGGGCACATGAAATTAACATGAAATCTAATTTTTAAAATTATTTTAAGGATACAGTCCTGTGGGCAGTAGCTTAAGGAACATTTTGATGCATAAATCGTCCTTTTATGATGTATGGTTTAGAAGTTATAGCTAAAAAATCAAAAAAATCGCAAAAAACCACGTCAAAAACTATGATTCATGTAAAACTTTTTAACTAAGATTCTTGAAAAAAAATCAAATTCCAGAAAACTTTTTTCTGAATATTCAGTCTTGTGTATATATGTATTAGAAACAATTTGGTGCATAAATCGTCCTTGTAGGATGTATGGTTTGGGAGTTATGACGGAAAAAGCACATGTTTTTTGCCAGCTTCCACTCCAAAAAGTGTTCTACAACTCCTAAACTACAAAAGATAGAGCAAACGGCATTTGGACACAGGAGTATCCTTTCTTAAGGACGAGGACCTGGTGCTCATTTTAATGCATGAATCGTCCTTATCTGATATGTAGTTTTTATTTTAGAAAATAAATAAAAAAAATAAAAATTGACAAAAAAGGGCACATGAAATTAACATGAAATCTAATTTTTAAAATTATTTTAAGGATATAGTCTTGTGGGCAGTAGCTTAAGGAACATTTTGATGAATATTCAGTCTTGTGTATATATGTACTAGAAACAATTTGGTGCATAAATCGTCCTTGTAGGATGTATGGTTTGGGAGTTATGACGGAAAAGCCCATGTTTTTGGCCAGCTTCCACTCCAAAAAGTGTTCTACAACTCCTAAACTACAAGAGATAGAGCAAACGGCATTTGGACACAGGAGTATCCCTTCTTAAGGACGAGGACCTGGTGCTCATTTTAATGCATGAATCGTCCTTATCTGATATGTAGTTTTTATTTTAGAAAATAAATAAAAAAAATAAAAATTGACAAAAAAGGGCACATGAAATTGACATGAAATCTAATTTTTAAAATTATTTTAAGGATACAGTATTGTGGGTAGTAGCTTAAGGAACATTTTGATGCATAAATCGTCCTTTTATGATGTATGGTTTAGAAGTTATGGCTAAAAAATCAAAAAAATCGCAAAAAACCACGTCAAAAACTATGATTCATGTAAAAAATTTTAACTAAGATTCTTGAAAAAAAATCAAATTCCAGAAAACTTTTTTCTGAATATGCAGTCTTGTGTATATATGTATTAGAAACAATTTGGTGTATAAATCGTCCTTGTAGGATGTATGGTTTGGGAGTTATGACGGAAAAAGCACATGTTTTTGGCCAGCTTCCACTCCAAAAAGTGTTCTACAACTCCTAAACTACAAGAGATAGAGCAAACGGCATTTGGACAAAGGAGTATCCCTTCTTAAGGACGAGGACCTGGTGCTCATTTTAATGCATGAATCGTCCTTATCTGATATGTAGTTTTTATTTTAGAAAATAAATAAAAAAAATAAAAATTGACAAAAAAGGGCACATGAAATTAACATGAAATCTAATTTTTAAAATTATTTTAAGGATACAGTCTTGTGGGCAGTAGCTTAAGGAACATTTTGATGCATAAATCGTCCTTTTATGATGTATGGTTTAGAAGTTATGGCGAAAAAATCAAAAAAATCGCAAAAAACCACGTCAAAAACTATGATTCATGTAAAAAATTTTAACTAAGATTCTTGAAAAAAAATCAAATTCCAGAAAACTTTTTTCTGAATATGCAGTCTTGTGTATATATGTATTAGAAACAATTTGGTGTATAAATCGTTCTTGTAGGATGTATGGTTTGGGAGTTATGACGGAAAGAGCACATGTTTTTGGCCAGCTTCCACTCCAAAAAGTGTTCTACAACTCCTAAACTACAAGAGATAGAGCAAACGGCATTTGGACAAAGGAGTATCCCTTCTTAAGGACGAGGACCTGGTGCTCATTTTAATGCATGAATCGTCCTTATCTGATATGTAGTTTTTATTTTAGAAAATAAATAAAAAAAATAAAAATTGACAAAAAAGGGCACATGAAATTAACATGAAATCTAATTTTTAAAATTAGTTTAAGGATACAGTCTTGTGAACAGTAGCTTAAGGAACATTTTGATGCATAAATCGTCCTTTTATGATGTATGGTTTAGAAGTTATGGCTAAAAAATCAAAAAAATCGCAAAAAACGACGTCAAAAACTATGTATGATTCATGTAAAAAATTTTAACTAAGATTCTTGAAAAAAAATCAAATTCCAGAAAACTTTTTTCTGAATATGCAGTATTGTGTATATATGTATTAGAAACAATTTGGTGTATAAATCGTCCTTGTAGGATGTATGGTTTGGGAGTTATGACGGAAAAAGCACATGTTTTTGGCCAGCTTCCACTCCAAAAAGTGTTCTACAACTCCTAAACTACAAGAGATAGAGCAAACGGCATTTGGACAAAGGAGTATCCCTTCTTAAGGACGAGGACCTGGTGCTCATTTTAATGCATGAATCGTCCTTATCTGATATGTAGTTTTTATTTTAGAAAATAAATAAAAAAAATAAAAATTGACAAAAAAGGGCACATGAAATTAACATGAAATCTAATTTTTAAAATTATTTTAAGGATACAGTCTTGTGAACAGTAGCTTAAGGAACATTTTGATGCATAAATCGTCCTTTTATGATGTATGGTTTAGAAGTTATGGCTAAAAAATCAAAAAAATCGCAAAAAACCACGTCAAAAACTATGATTCATGTAAAAAATTTTAACTAAGATTCTTGAAAAAAAATCAAATTCCAGAAAACTTTTTTCTGAATATTCAGACTTGTGTATATATGTATTAGAAACAATTTGGTGCATAAATCGTCCTTGTAGGATGTATGGTTTGGGAGTTATGACGGAAAAGCACATGTTTTTGGCCAGCTTCCACTCCAAAAAGTGTTCTACAACTCCTAAACTACAAGAGATAGAGCAAACGGCATTTGGACAAAGGAGTATCCCTTCTTAAGGACGAGGACCTGGTGCTCATTTTAATGCATGAATCGTCCTTATCTGATATGTAGTTTTTATTTTAGAAAATAAATAAAAAAAATAAAAATTGACAAAAAAGGGCACATGAAATTAACATGAAATCTAATTTTTAAAATTATTTTAAGGATACAGTCTTGTGGACAGTAGCTTAAGGAACATTTTGATGCATAAATCGTCCTTTTATGATGTATGGTTTAGAAGTTATGGCTAAAAAATCAAAAAAATCGCAAAAAACCACGTCAAAAACTATGATTCATGTAAAAAATTTTAACTAAGATTCTTGAAAAAAAATCAAATTCCAGAAAACTTTTTTCTGAATATTCAGTCTTGTGTTTATATGTATTAGAAACAATTTGGTGCATAAATCGTCCTTGTAGGATGTATGGTTTGGGAGTTATGACGGAAAAAGCACATGTTTTTGGCCAGCTTCCACTCCAAAAAGTGTTCTACAACTCCTAAACTACAAGAGATAGAGCAAACGGCATTTGGACAAAGGAGTATCCCTTCTTAAGGACGAGGACCTGGTGCTCATTTTAATGCATGAATCGTCCTTATCTGATATGTAGTTTTTATTTTAGAAAATAAATGAAAAAAATAAAAATTGACAAAAAAGGGCACATGAAATTAACATGAAATCTAATTTTTAAAATTATTTTAAGGATACAGTCTTGTGGGCAGTAGCTTAAGGAACATTTTGATGCATAAATCGTCCTTTTATGATGTATGGTTTAGAAGTTATAGCTAAAAAATCAAAAAAATCGCAAAAAACCACGTCAAAAACTATGATTCATGTAAAAAATTTTAACTAAGATTCTTGAAAAAAAATCAAATTCCAGAAAACTTTTTTCTGAATATTCAGTCTTGTGTATATATGTATTAGAAACAATTTGGTGTATAAATCGTCCTTGTAGGATGTATGGTTTGGGAGTTATGACGGAAAAAGCACATGTTTTTGGCCAGCTTCCACTCCAAAAAGTGTTCTACAACTCCTAAACTACAAGAGATAGAGCAAACGGCATTTGGAAAAAGGAGTATCCCTTCTTAAGGACGAGGACCTGGTGCTCATTTTAATGCATGAATCGTCCTTATCTGATATGTAGTTTTTATTTTAGAAATGAAATAAAAAAAATAAAAATTGACAAAAAAGGGCACATGAAATTAACATGAAATCTAATTTTTAAAATTATTTTAAGGATACAGTCCTGTGGGCAGTAGCTTAAGGAACATTTTGATGCATAAATCGTCCTTTTATGATGTATGGTTTAGAAGTTATAGCTAAAAAATCAAAAAAATCGCAAAAAACCACGTCAAAAACTATGATTCATGTAAAACTTTTTAACTAAGATTCTTGAAAAAAAATCAAATTCCAGAAAACTTTTTTCTGAATATTCAGTCTTGTGTATATATGTATTAGAAACAATTTGGTGCATAAATCGTCCTTGTAGGATGTATGGTTTGGGAGTTATGACGGAAAAAGCACATGTTTTTTGCCAGCTTCCACTCCAAAAAGTGTTCTACAACTCCTAAACTACAAAAGATAGAGCAAACGGCATTTGGACACAGGAGTATCCTTTCTTAAGGACGAGGACCTGGTGCTCATTTTAATGCATGAATCGTCCTTATCTGATATGTAGTTTTTATTTTAGAAAATAAATAAAAAAAATAAAAATTGACAAAAAAGGGCACATGAAATTAACATGAAATCTAATTTTTAAAATTATTTTAAGGATATAGTCTTGTGGGCAGTAGCTTAAGGAACATTTTGATGCATAAATCGTCCTTTTATGATATATGGTTTAGAAGTTATGGCTAAAAAATCAAAAAAATCGCAAAAAACCACGTCAAAAACTATGATTCATGTAAAAAATTTTAACTAAGATTCTTGAAAAAAATCAAATTCCAGAAAACTTTTTTCTGAATATGCAGTCTTGTGTATATATGTATTAGAAACAATTTGGTGTATAAATCGTCCTTGTAGGATGTATGGTTTGGGAGTTATGACGGAAAAAGCACATGTTTTTGGCCAGCATCCACTCCAAAAAGTGTTCTACAACTCCTAAACTACAAGAGATAGAGCAAACGGCATTTGGACAAAGGAGTATCCCTTCTTAAGGACGAGGACCTGGTGCTCATTTTAATGCATGAATCGTCCTTATCTGATATGTAGTTTTTATTTTAGAAAATAAATAAAAAAAATAAAAATTGACAAAAAAGGGCACATGAAATTAACATGAAATCTAATTTTTAAAATTATTTTAAGGATACAGTCTTGTGGGCAGTAGCTTAAGGAACATTTTGATGCATAAATCGTCCTTTTATGATGTATGGTTTAGAAGTTATGGCTAAAAAATCAAAAAAATCGCAAAAAACCACGTCAAAAACTATGATTCACGTAAAAAATTTTAACTAAGATTCTTGAAAAAAAATCAAATTCCAGAAAACTTTTTTCTGAATATTCAGTCTTGTGTATATATGTATTAGAAACAATTTGGTGCATAAATCGTCCTTGTAGGATGTATGGTTTGGGAGTTATGACGGAAAAAGCACATGTTTTTGGCCAGCTTCCACTCCAAAAAGTGTTCTACAACTCCTAAACTACAAGAGATAGAGCAAACGGCATTTGGACAAAGGAGTATCCCTTCTTAAGGACGAGGACCTGGTGCTCATTTTAATGCATGAATCGTCCTTATCTGATATGTAGTTTTTATTTTAGAAAATAAATAAAAAAAATAAAAATTGACAAAAAAGGGCACATGAAATTAACATGAAATCTAATTTTTAAAATTATTTTAAGGATACAGTCTTGTGGGCAGTAGCTTAAGGAACATTTTGATGCATAAATCGTCCTTTTATGATGTATGGTTTAGAAGTTATGGCTAAAAAATCAAAAAAATCGCAAAAAAACCACGTCAAAAACTATGATTCACGTAAAAAATTTTAACTAAGATTCTTGAAAAAAAATCAAATTCCAGAAAACTTTTTTCTGAATATTCAGTCTTGTGTATATATGTATTAGAAACAATTTGGTGCATAAATCGTCCTTGTAGGATGTATGGTTTGGGAGTTATGACGGAAAAAGCACATGTTTTTGGCCAGCTTCCACTCCAAAAAGTGTTCTACAACTCCTAAACTACAAGAGATAGAGCAAACGGCATTTGGACACAGGAGTATCCTTTCTTAAGGTGGAGGACCTGGTGCTCATTTTAATGCATGAATCGTCCTTATCTGATATGTAGTTTTTATTTTAGAAAATAAATAAAAAAAATAAAAATTGACAAAAAAGGGCACATGAAATTAACATGAAATCTAATTTTTAAAATTATTTTAAGGATACAGTCTTGTGGGCAGTAGCTTAAGGAACATTTTGATGCATAAATCGTCCTTTTATGATGTATGGTTTGGAAGTTATGGCTAAAAAATCAAAAAAATCGCAAAAAACCACGTCAAAAACTATGATTCATGTAAAAAATTTTAACTAAGATTCTTGAAAAAAAATCAAATTCCAGAAAACTTTTTTCTGAATATGCAGTCTTGTGTATATATGTATTAGAAACAATTTGGTGTATAAATCGTCCTTGTAGGATGTATGGTTTGGGAGTTATGACGGAAAAAGCACATGTTTTTGGTCAGCTTCCACTCCAAAAAGTGTTCTACAACTCCTAAACTACAAGAGATAGAGCAAACGGCATTTGGACAAAGGAGTATCCCTTCTTAAGGACGAGGACCTGGTGCTCATTTTAATGCATGAATCGTCCTTATCTGATATGTAGTTTTTATTTTAGAAAATAAATAAAAAAAATAAAAATTGACAAAAAAGGGCACATGAAATTAACATGAAATCTAATTTTTAAAATTATTTTAAGGATACAGTCTTGTGGGCAGTAGCTTAAGGAACATTTTGATGCATAAATCGTCCTTTTATGATGTATGGTTTAAAAGTTATGGCTAAAAAATCAAAAAAATCGCAAAAAACCACGTCAAAAACTATGATTCATGTAAAAAATTTTAACTAAGATTCTTGAAAAAAATCAAATTCCAGAAAACTTTTTTCTGAATATGCTGTCTTGTGTATATATGTATTAGAAACAATTTGGTGTATAAATCGTCCTTGTAGGATGTATGGTTTGGGAGTTATGACGGAAAAAGCACATGTTTTTGGCCAGCATCCACTCCAAAAAGTGTTCTACAACTCCTAAACTACAAGAGATAGAGCAAACGGCATTTGGACAAAGGAGTATCCCTTCTTAAGGACGAGGACCTGGTGCTCATTTGAATGCATGAATCGTCCTTATCTGATATGTAGTTTTTATTTTAGAAAATAAATAAAAAAAATAAAAATTGACAAAAAAGGGCACATATAATTAACATGAAATCTAATTTTTAAAATTATTTAAGGATACAGTCTTGTGAACAGTAGCTTAAGGAACATTTTGATGCATAAATCGTCCTTTTATGATGTATGGTTTAGAAGTTATGGCTAAAAAATCAAAAAAATCGCAAAAAACCACGTCAAAAACTATGTATGATTCATGTAAAAAATTTTAACTAAGATTCTTGAAAAAAAATCAAATTCCAGAAAACTTTTTTCTGAATATGCAGTATTGTGTATATATGTATTAGAAACAATTTGGTGTATAAATCGTCCTTGTAGGATGTATGGTTTGGGAGTTATGACGGAAAAAGCACATGTTTTTGGCCAGCTTCCACTCCAAAAAGTGTTCTACAACTCCTAAACTACAAGAGATAGAGCAAACGGCATTTGGACAAAGGAGTATCCCTTCTTAAGGACGAGGACCTGGTGCTCATTTTAATGCATGAATCGTCCTTATCTGATATGTAGTTTTTATTTTAGAAAATAAATAAAAAAAATAAAAATTGACAAAAAAGGGCACATGAAATTAACATGAAATCTAATTTTTAAAATTATTTTAAGGATACAGTCCTGTGGGCAGTAGCCTAAGGAACATTTTGATGCATAAATCGTCCTTTTATGATGTATGGTTTAGAAGTTATAGCTAAAAAATCAAAAAAATCGCAAAAAACCACGTCAAAAACTATGATTCATGTAAAAAATTTTAACTAAGATTCTTGAAAAAAAATCAAATTCCAGAAAACTTTTTTCTGAATATTCAGTCTTGTGTATATATGTATTAGAAACAATTTGGTGCATAAATCGTCCTTGTAGGATGTATGGTTTGGGAGTTATGACGGAAAAAGCACATGTTTTTGGCCAGCTTCCACTCCAAAAAGTGTTCTACAACTCCTAAACTACAAGAGATAGAGCAAACGGCATTTGGACACAGGAGTATCCTTTCTTAAGGACGAGGACCTAGTGCTCATTTTAATGCATGAATCGTCCTTATCTGATATGTAGTTTTTATTTTAGAAAATAAATAAAAAAAATAAAAATTGACAAAAAAGGGCACATGAAATTAACATGAAATCTAATTTTTAAAATTATTTTAAGGATACAGTCTTGTGGGCAATAGCTTAAGGAACATTTTGATGCATAAATCGTCCTTTTATGATGTATGGTTTAGAAGTTATGGCTAAAAAATCAAAAAAATCGCAAAAAACCACGTCAAAAACTATGATTCATGTAAAAAATTTTAACTAAGATTCTTGAAAAAAAATCAAATTCCAGAAAACTTTTTTCTGAATATGCAGTCTTGTGTATATATGTATTAGAAACAATTTGGTGCATAAATCGTCCTTGTAGGATGTATGGTTTGGGAGTTATGACGGAAAAAGCACATGTTTTTGGCCAGCTTCCACTCCAAAAAGTGTTCTACAACTCCTAAACTACAAGAGATAGAGCAAACGGCATTTGGACACAGGAGTTTCCTTTCTTAAGGTGGAGGACCTGGTGCTCATTTTAATGCATGAATCGTCCTTATCTGATATGTAGTTTTTATTTTAGAAAATAAATAAAAAAAATAAAAATTGACAAAAAAGGGCACATGAAATTAACATGAAATCTAATTTTTAAAATTATTTTAAGGATACAGTCTTGTGGGCAATAGCTTAAGGAACATTTTGATGCATAAATCGTCTTTTTATGATGTATGGTTTAGAAGTTATGGCTAAAAAATCAAAAAAATCGCAAAAAACCACGTCAAAAACTATGATTCATGTAAAAAATTTTAACTAAGATTCTTGAAAAAAAATCAAATTCCAGAAAACTTTTTTCTGAATATTCAGTCTTGTGTATATATGTATTAGAAACAATTTGGTGCATAAATCGTCCTTGTAGGATGTATGGTTTGGGAGTTATGACGGAAAAAGCACATGTTTTTGGCCAGCTTCCACTCCAAAAAGTGTTCTACAACTCCTAAACTACAAGAGATAGAGCAAACGGCATTTGGACACAGGAGTATCCTTTCTTAAGGTGGAGGACCTGGTGCTCATTTTAATGCATGAATCGTCCTTATCTGATATGTAGTTTTTATTTTAGAAAATAAATAAAAAAATAAAAATTGACAAAAAAGGGCACATGAAATTAACATGAAATCTAATTTTTAAAATTATTTTAAGGATACAGTCTTGTGGGCAATAGCTTAAGGAACATTATGATGCATAAATCGTCCTTTTATGATGTATGGTTTAGAAGTTATGGCTAAAAAATCAAAAAAATCGCAAAAACCACGTCAAAAACTATGATTCATGTAAAAAATTTTAACTAAGATTCTTGAAAAAAAATCAAATTCCAGAAAACTTTTTTCTGAATATGCAGTCTTGTGTATATATGTATTAGAAACAATTTGGTGTATAAATCGTCCTTGTAGGATGTATGGTTTGGGAGTTATGACGGAAAAAGCACATGTTTTTGGCCAGCTTCCACTCCAAAAAGTGTTCTACAACTCCTAAACTACAAGAGATAGAGCAAACGGCATTTGGACAAAGGAGTATCCCTTCTTAAGGACGAGGACCTGGTGCTCATTTTAATGCATGAATCGTCCTTATCTGATATGTAGTTTTTATTTTAGAAAATAAATAAAAAAAATAAAAATTGACAAAAAAGGGCACATGAAATTAACATGAAATCTAATTTTTAAAATTATTTTAAGGATACAGTCTTGTGAACAGTAGCTTAAGGAACATTTTGATGCATAAATCGTCCTTTTATGATGTATGGTTTAGAAGTTATAGCTAAAAAATCAAAAAAATCGCAAAAAACCACGTCAAAAACTATGATTCATGTAAAAAATTTTAACTAAGATTCTTGAAAAAAATCAAATTCCAGAAAACTTTTTTCTGAATATGCAGTCTTGTGTATATATGTATTAGAAACAATTTGGTGTATAAATCGTCCTTGTAGGATGTATGGTTTGGGAGTTATGACGGAAAAAGCACATGTTTCTGGCCAGCTTCCACTCCAAAAAGTGTTCTACAACTCCTAAACTACAAGAGATAGAGCAAACGGCATTTGGACAAAGGAGTATCTTTTCTTTAGGACGAGGACCTGGTGCTCATTTTAATGCATGAATCGTCCTTATCTGATATGTAGTTTGTATTTTAGAAAATGAATAAAAAAAAATAAAAATTGACAAAAAAGGGCACATGAAATTAACATGAAATCTAATTTTTAAAATTATTTTAAGGATACAGTCTTGTGGGCAGTAGCTTAAGGAACATTTTGATGCATAAATCGTCCTTTTATGATGTATGGTTTAGAAGTTATGGCTAAAAAATCAAAAAAATCGCAAAAAACCACGTCAAAAACTATGATTCATGTAAAAAATTTTAACTAAGATTCTTGAAAAAAAATCAAATTCCAGAAAACTTTTTTCTGAATATGCAGTCTTGTGTATATATGTATTAGAAACAATTTGGTGTATAAATCGTCCTTGTAGGATGTATGGTTTGGGAGTTATGACGGAAAAAGCACATGTTTTTGGCCAGCTTCCACTCCAAAAAGTGTTCTACAACTCCTAAACTACAAGAGATAGAGCAAACGGCATTTGGACAAAGGAGTATCCCTTCTTAAGGACGAGGACCTGGTGCTCATTTTAATGCATGAATCGTCCTTATCTGATATGTAGTTTTTATTTTAGAAAATAAATAAAAAAAATAAAAATTGACAAAAAAGGGCACATGAAATTAACATGAAATCTAATTTTTAAAATTATTTTAAGGATACAGTCTTGTGGCCAGTAGCTTAAAGCACATTTTGATGCATAAATTGTCCTTTTATAATGTATGGTTTAGAAGTTATGGCTAAAAAATAAAAAAAATCGCAAAAAACCACGTCAAAAACTATGATTCATGTAAAAAATTTTAACTAAGGTTCTTGAAAAAAAATCAAATTCCAGAAAACTTTTTTCTGAATATGCAGTCTTTTGTATATATGTATTAGAAACAATTTGGTGCATAAATCGTCCTTGTAGGATGTATGGTTTGGGAGTTATGACGGAAAAAGCACATGTTTTTGGCCAGCTTCCACTCCAAAAAGTGTTCTACAACTCCTAAACTACAAGAGATAGAGCAAACGGGATTTGGACAAAGGAGTATCCCTTCTTAAGGACGAGGACCTGGTGCTCATTTTAATGCATGAATCGTCCTTATCTGATATGTAGTTTTTATTTTAGAAAATAAATAAAAAAAATAAAAATTGACAAAAAGGGCACATGAAATTGACATGAAATCTAATTTTTAAAATTATTTTAAGGATACAGTCTTGTGGGTAGTAGCTTAAGGAACATTTTGATGCATAAATCGTCCTTTTATGATGTATGGTTTAGAAGTTATGGCTAAAAAATCAAAAAAATCGCAAAAAACCACGTCAAAAACTATGATTCATGTAAAAAATTTTAACTAAGATTCTTGAAAAAAAATCAAATTCCAGAAAACTTTTTTCTGAATATGCAGTATTGTGTATATATGTATTAGAAACAATTTGGTGTATAAATCGTCCTTGTAGGATGTATGGTTTGGGAGTTATGACGGAAAAAGCACATGTTTTTGGCCAGCTTCCACTCCAAAAAGTGTTCTACAACTCCTAAACTACAAGAGATAGAACAAACGGCATTTGGACAAAGGAGTATCCCTTCTTAATGACGAGGACCTGGTGCTCATTTTAATGCATGAATCGTCCTTATCTGATATGTAGTTTTTATTTTAGAAAATAAATAAAAAAAATAAAAATTGACAAAAAAGGGCACATGAAATTAACATGAAATCTAATTTTTAAAATTATTTTAAGGATACAGTCCTGTGGGCAGTAGCTTAAGGAACATTTTGATGCATAAATCGTCCTTTTATGATGTATGGTTTAGAAGTTATAGCTAAAAAATCAAAAAAATCGCAAAAAACCACGTCAAAAACTATGATTCATGTAAAAAATTTTAACTAAGATTCTTGAAAAAAAATCAAATTCCAGAAAACTTTTTTCTGAATATGCAGTCTTGTGTATATATGTATTAGAAACAATTTGGTGCATAAATCGTCCTTGTAGGATGTATGGTTTGGGAGTTATGACGGAAAAAGCACATGTTTTTGGCCAGCTTCCACTCCAAAAAGTGTTCTACAACTCCTAAACTACAAGAGATAGAGCAAACGGCATTTGGACACAGGAGTATCCTTTCTTAAGGTGGAGGACCTGGTGCTCATTTTAATGCATGAATCGTCCTTATCTGATATGTAGTTTTTATTTTAGAAAATAAATAAAAAAAATAAAAATTGACAAAAAGGGCACATGAAATTAACATGAAATCTAATTTTTAAAATTATTTTAAGGATACAGTCTTGTGGGCAATAGCTTAAGGAACATTTTGATGCATAAATCGTCTTTTTATGATGTATGGTTTAGAAGTTATGGCTAAAAAATCAAAAAAATCGCAAAAAACCACGTCAAAAACTATGATTCATGTAAAAAATTTTAACTAAGATTCTTGAAAAAAAATCAAATTCCAGAAAACTTTTTTCTGAATATTCAGTCTTGTGTATATATGTATAGGATGTATGGTTTGGGAGTTATGACGGAAAAAGCACATGTTTTTGGCCAGCTTCCACTCCAAAAAGTGTTCTACAACTCCTAAACTACAAGAGATAGAGCAAACGGCATTTGGACACAGGAGTATCCTTTCTTAAGGTGGAGGACCTGGTGCTCATTTTAATGCATGAATCGTCCTTATCTGATATGTAGTTTTTATTTTAGAAAATAAATAAAAAAATAAAAATTGACAAAAAAGGGCACATGAAATTAACATGAAATCTAATTTTTAAAATTATTTTAAGGATACAGTCTTGTGGGCAATAGCTTAAGGAACATTTTGATGCATAAATCGTCCTTTTATGATGTATGGTTTAGAAGTTATGGCTAAAAAATCAAAAAAATCGCAAAAAACCACGTCAAAAACTATGATTCATGTAAAAAATTTTAACTAAGATTCTTGAAAAAAAATCAAATTCCAGAAAACTTTTTTCTGAATATGCAGTATTGTGTATATATGTATTAGAAACAATTTGGTGTATAAATCGTCCTTGTAGGATGTATGGTTTGGGAGTTATGACGGAAAAAGCACATGTTTTTGGCCAGCTTCCACTCCAAAAAGTGTTCTACAACTCCTAAACTACAAGAGATAGAGCAAACGGCATTTGGACACAGGAGTATCCTTTCTTAAGGTGGAGGACCTGGTGCTCATTTTAATGCATGAATCGTCCTTATCTGATATGTAGTTTTTATTTTAGAAAATAAATAAAAAAATAAAAATTGACAAAAAAGGGCACATGAAATTAACATGAAATCTAATTTTTAAAATTATTTTAAGGATACAGTCTTGTGGGCAATAGCTTAAGGAACATTTTGATGCATAAATCGTCCTTTTATGATGTATGGTTTAGAAGTTATGGCTAAAAAATCAAAAAAATCGCAAAAAACCACGTCAAAAACTATGATTCATGTAAAAAATTTTAACTAAGATTCTTGAAAAAAAATCAAATTCCAGAAAACTTTTTTCTGAATATGCAGTCTTGTGTATATATGTATTAGAAACAATTTGGTGTATAAATCGTCCTTGTAGGATGTATGGTTTGGGAGTTATGACGGAAAAAGCACATGTTTTTGGCCAGCTTCCACTCCAAAAAGTGTTCTACAACTCCTAAACTACAAGAGATAGAGCAAACGGCATTTGGACAAAGGAGTATCCCTTCTTAAGGACGAGGACCTGGTGCTCATTTTAATGCATGAATCGTCCTTATCTGATATGTAGTTTTTATTTTAGAAAATAAATAAAAAAAATAAAAATTGACAAAAAAGGGCACATGAAATTAACATGAAATCTAATTTTTAAAATTATTTTAAGGATACAGTCTTGTGGGCAGTAGCTTAAGGAACATTTTGATGCATAAATCGTCCTTTTATGATGTATGGTTTAGAAGTTATGGCGAAAAAATCAAAAAAATCGCAAAAAACCACGTCAAAAACTATGATTCATGTAAAAAATTTTAACTAAGATTCTTGAAAAAAAATCAAATTCCAGAAAACTTTTTTCTGAATATGCAGTCTTGTGTATATATGTATTAGAAACAATTTGGTGTATAAATCGTTCTTGTAGGATGTATGGTTTGGGAGTTATGACGGAAAGAGCACATGTTTTTGGCCAGCTTCCACTCCAAAAAGTGTTCTACAACTCCTAAGCTACAAGAGATAGAGCAAACGGCATTTGGACAAAGGAGTATCCCTTCTTAAGGACGAGGACCTGGTGCTCATTTGAATGCATGAATCGTCCTTATCTGATATGTAGTTTTTATTTTAGAAAATAAATAAAAAAAATAAAAATTGACAAAAAAGGGCACATGAAATTAACATGAAATCTAATTTTTAAAATTATTTTAAGGATACAGTCTTGTGAACAGTAGCTTAAGGAACATTTTGATGCATAAATCGTCCTTTTATGATGTATGGTTTAGAAGTTATGGCTAAAAAATCAAAAAAATCGCAAAAAACGACGTCAAAATCTATGTATGATTCATGTAAAAAATTTTAACTAAGATTCTTGAAAAAAAATCAAATTCCAGAAAACTTTTTTCTGAATATTCAGACTTGTGTATATATGTATTAGAAACAATTTGGTGCATAAATCGTCCTTGTAGGATGTATGGTTTGGGAGTTATGACGGAAAAGCACATGTTTTTGGCCAGCTTCCACTCCAAAAAGTGTTCTACAACTCCTAAACTACAAGAGATAGAGCAAACGGCATTTGGACAAAGGAGTATCCCTTCTTAAGGACGAGGACCTGGTGCTCATTTTAATGCATGAATCGTCCTTATCTGATATGTAGTTTTTATTTTAGAAAATAAATAAAAAAAATAAAAATTGACAAAAAAGGGCACATGAAATTAACATGAAATCTAATTTTTAAAATTATTTTAAGGATACAGTCTTGTGGGCAGTAGCTTAAGGAACATTTTGATGCATAAATCGTCCTTTTATGATGTATGGTTTAGAAGTTATGGCTAAAAAATCAAAAAAATCGCAAAAAACCACGTCAAAAACTATGATTCATGTAAAAAATTTTAACTAAGATTCTTGAAAAAAAATCAAATTCCAGAAAACTTTTTTCTGAATATTCAGTCTTGTGTTTATATGTATTAGAAACAATTTGGTGCATAAATCGTCCTTGTAGGATGTATGGTTTGGGAGTTATGACGGAAAAAGCACATGTTTTTGGCCAGCTTCCACTCCAAAAAGTGTTCTACAACTCCTAAACTACAAGAGATAGAGCAAACGGCATTTGGACAAAGGAGTATCCCTTCTTAAGGACGAGGACCTGGTGCTCATTTTAATGCATGAATCGTCCTTATCTGATATGTAGTTTTTATTTTAGAAAATAAATAAAAAAAATAAAAATTGACAAAAAAGGGCACATGAAATTAACATGAAATCTAATTTTTAAAATTATTTTAAGGATACAGTCTTGTGGGCAGTAGCTTAAGGAACATTTTGATGCATAAATCGTCCTTTTATGATGTATGGTTTAGAAGTTATAGCTAAAAAATCAAAAAAATCGCAAAAAACCACGTCAAAAACTATGATTCATGTAAAAAATTTTAACTAAGATTCTTGAAAAAAAATCAAATTCCAGAAAACTTTTTTCTGAATATTCAGTCTTGTGTATATATGTATTAGAAACAATTTGGTGTATAAATCGTCCTTGTAGGATGTATGGTTTGGGAGTTATGACGGAAAAAGCACATGTTTTTGGCCAGCTTCCACTCCAAAAAGTGTTCTACAACTCCTAAACTACAAGAGATAGAGCAAACGGCATTTGGAAAAAGGAGTATCCCTTCTTAAGGACGAGGACCTGGTGCTCATTTTAATGCATGAATCGTCCTTATCTGATATGTAGTTTTTATTTTAGAAATGAAATAAAAAAAATAAAAATTGACAAAAAAGGGCACATGAAATTAACATGAAATCTAATTTTTAAAATTATTTTAAGGATACAGTCTTGTGGGCAGTAGCTTAAGGAACATTTTGATGCATAAATCGTCCTTTTATGATGTATGGTTTAGAAGTTATAGCTAAAAAATCAAAAAAATCGCAAAAAACCACGTCAAAAACTATGATTCATGTAAAACTTTTTAACTAAGATTCTTGAAAAAAAATCAAATTCCAGAAAACTTTTTTCTGAATATTCAGTCTTGTGTATATATGTATTAGAAACAATTTGGTGCATAAATCGTCCTTGTAGGATGTATGGTTTGGGAGTTATGACGGAAAAAGCACATGTTTTTTGCCAGCTTCCACTCCAAAAAGTGTTCTACAACTCCTAAACTACAAAAGATAGAGCAAACGGCATTTGGACACAGGAGTATCCTTTCTTAAGGACGAGGACCTGGTGCTCATTTTAATGCATGAATCGTCCTTATCTGATATGTAGTTTTTATTTTAGAAAATAAATAAAAAAAATAAAAATTGACAAAAAAGGGCACATGAAATTAACATGAAATCTAATTTTTAAAATTATTTTAAGGATACAGTCTTGTGGGCAGTAGCTTAAGGAACATTTTGATGCATAAATCGTCCTTTTATGATGTATGGTTTAGAAGTTATAGCTAAAAAATCAAAAAAATCGCAAAAAACCACGTCAAAAACTATGATTCATGTAAAACTTTTTAACTAAGATTCTTGAAAAAAAATCAAATTCCAGAAAACTTTTTTCTGAATATTCAGTCTTGTGTATATATGTATTAGAAACAATTTGGTGCATAAATCGTCCTTGTAGGATGTATGGTTTGGGAGTTATGACGGAAAAAGCACATGTTTTTTGCCAGCTTCCACTCCAAAAAGTGTTCTACAACTCCTAAACTACAAAAGATAGAGCAAACGGCATTTGGACACAGGAGTATCCTTTCTTAAGGACGAGGACCTGGTGCTCATTTTAATGCATGAATCGTCCTTATCTGATATGTAGTTTTTATTTTAGAAAATAAATAAAAAAAATAAAAATTGACAAAAAAGGGCACATGAAATTAACATGAAATCTAATTTTTAAAATTATTTTAAGGATATAGTCTTGTGGGCAGTAGCTTAAGGAACATTTTGATGCATAAATCGTCCTTTTATGATATATGGTTTAGAAGTTATGGCTAAAAAATCAAAAAAATCGCAAAAAACCACGTCAAAAACTATGATTCATGTAAAAAATTTTAACTAAGATTCTTGAAAAAAATCAAATTCCAGAAAACTTTTTTCTGAATATGCAGTCTTGTGTATATATGTATTAGAAACAATTTGGTGTATAAATCGTCCTTGTAGGATGTATGGTTTGGGAGTTATGACGGAAAAAGCACATGTTTTTGGCCAGCTTCCACTCCAAAAAGTGTTCTACAACTCCTAAACTACAAGAGATAGAGCAAACGGCATTTGGACAAAGGAGTATCCCTTCTTAAGGACGAGGACCTGGTGCTCATTTTAATGCATGAATCGTCCTTATCTGATATGTAGTTTTTATTTTAGAAAATAAATAAAAAAAATAAAAATTGACAAAAAAGGGCACATGAAATTAACATGAAATCTAATTTTTAAAATTATTTTAAGGATACAGTCTTGTGGGCAGTAGCTTAAGGAACATTTTGATGCATAAATCGTCCTTTTATGATGTATGGTTTAGAAGTTATGGCTAAAAAATCAAAAAAATCGCAAAAAACCACGTCAAAAACTATGATTCATGTAAAAAATTTTAACTAAGATTCTTGAAAAAAATCAAATTCCAGAAAACTTTTTTCTGAATATGCAGTCTTGTGTATATATGTATTAGAAACAATTTGGTGTATAAATCGTCCTTGTAGGATGTATGGTTTGGGAGTTATGACGGAAAAAGCACATGTTTTTGGCCAGCTTCCACTCCAAAAAGTGTTCTACAACTCCTAAACTACAAGAGATAGAGCAAACGGCATTTGGACACAGGAGTATCCTTTCTTAAGGACGAGGACCTAGTGCTCATTTTAATGCATGAATCGTCCTTATCTGATATGTAGTTTTTATTTTAGAAAATAAATAAAAAAAATAAAAATTGACAAAAAAGGGCACATGAAATTAACATGAAATCTAATTTTTAAAATTATTTTAAGGATACAGTCTTGTGGGCAATAGCTTAAGGAACATTTTGATGCATAAATCGTCCTTTTATGATGTATGGTTTAGAAGTTATGGCTAAAAAATCAAAAAAATCGCAAAAAACCACGTCAAAAACTATGATTCATGTAAAAAATTTTAACTAAGATTCTTGAAAAAAAATCAAATTCCAGAAAACTTTTTTCTGAATATGCAGTCTTGTGTATATATGTATTAGAAACAATTTGGTGCATAAATCGTCCTTGTAGGATGTATGGTTTGGGAGTTATGACGGAAAAAGCACATGTTTTTGGCCAGCTTCCACTCCAAAAAGTGTTCTACAACTCCTAAACTACAAGAGATAGAGCAAACGGCATTTGGACACAGGAGTATCCTTTCTTAAGGTGGAGGACCTGGTGCTCATTTTAATGCATGAATCGTCCTTATCTGATATGTAGTTTTTATTTTAGAAAATAAATAAAAAAAATAAAAATTGACAAAAAAGGGCACATGAAATTAACATGAAATCTAATTTTTAAAATTATTTTAAGGATACAGTCTTGTGGGCAATAGCTTAAGGAACATTTTGATGCATAAATCGTCTTTTTATGATGTATGGTTTAGAAGTTATGGCTAAAAAATCAAAAAAATCGCAAAAAACCACGTCAAAAACTATGATTCATGTAAAAAATTTTAACTAAGATTCTTGAAAAAAAATCAAATTCCAGAAAACTTTTTTCTGAATATTTAGTCTTGTGTATATATGTATAGGATGTATGGTTTGGGAGTTATGACGGAAAAAGCACATGTTTTTGGCCAGCTTCCACTCCAAAAAGTGTTCTACAACTCCTAAACTACAAGAGATAGAGCAAACGGCATTTGGACACAGGAGTATCCTTTCTTAAGGACGAGGACCTGGTGCTCATTTTAATGCATGAATCGTCCTTATCTGATATGTAGTTTTTATTTTAGAAAATAAATAAAAAAAATAAAAATTGACAAAAAAGGGCACATGAAATTAACATGAAATCTAATTTTTAAAATTATTTTAAGGATACAGTCTTGTGGGCAATAGCTTAAGGAACATTTTGATGCATAAATCGTCCTTTTATGATGTATGGTTTAGAAGTTATGGCTAAAAAATCAAAAAAATCGCAAAAAACCACGTCAAAAACTATGATTCATGTAAAAAATTTTAACTAAGATTCTTGAAAAAAATCAAATTCCAGAAAACTTTTTTCTGAATATGCAGTCTTGTGTATATATGTATTAGAAACAATTTGGTGTATAAATCGTCCTTGTAGGATGTATGGTTTGGGAGTTATGACGGAAAAAGCACATGTTTTTGGCCAGCTTCCACTCCAAAAAGTGTTCTACAACTCCTAAACTACAAGAGATAGAGCAAACGGCATTTGGACAAAGGAGTATCCCTTCTTAAGGACTAGGACCTGGTGCTCATTTTAATGCATGAATCGTCCTTATCTGATATGTAGTTTTTATTTTAGAAAATAAATAAAAAAAATAAAAATTGACAAAAAAGGGCACATGAAATTAACATGAAATCTAATTTTTAAAATTATTTTAAGGATACAGTCTTGTGGGCAGTAGCTTAAGGAACATTTTGATGCATAAATCGTCCTTTTATGATGTATGGTTTAGAAGTTATGGCTAAAAAATCAAAAAAATCGCAAAAAACCACGTCAAAAACTATGTATGATTCATGTAAAAAATTTTAACTAAGATTCTTGAAAAAAAATCAAATTCCAGAAAACTTTTTTCTGAATATGCAGTATTGTGTATATATGTATTAGAAACAATTTGGTGTATAAATCGTCCTTGTAGGATGTATGGTTTGGGAGTTATGACGGAAAAAGCACATGTTTTTGGCCAGCTTCCACTCCAAAAAGTGTTCTACAACTCCTAAACTACAAGAGATAGAGCAAACGGCATTTGGACAAAGGAGTATCCCTTCTTAAGGACGAGGACCTGGTGCTCATTTTAATGCATGAATCGTCCTTATCTGATATGTAGTTTTTATTTTAGAAAATAAATAAAAAAAATAAAAATTGACAAAAAAGGGCACATGAAATTAACATGAAATCTAATTTTTAAAATTATTTTAAGGATACAGTCTTGTGAACAGTAGCTTAAGGAACATTTTGATGCATAAATCGTCCTTTTATGATGTATGGTTTAGAAGTTATAGTTAAAAAATCAAAAAAATCGCAAAAAACCACGTCAAAAACTATGATTCATGTAAAAAATTTTAACTAAGATTCTTGAAAAAAAATCAAATTCCAGAAAACTTTTTTCTGAATATTCAGTCTTGTGTATATATGTATTAGAAACAATTTGGTGCATAAATCGTCTTTGTAGGATGTATGGTTTGGGAGTTATGACGGAAAAAGCACATGTTTTTGTCCAGCTTCCACTCCAAAAAGTGTTCTACAACTCCTAAACTACAAGAGATAGAGCAAACGGCATTTGGACACAGGAGTATCCTTTCTTAAGGACGAGGACCTAGTGCTCATTTTAATGCATGAATCGTCCTTATCTGATATGTAGTTTTTATTTTAGAAAATAAATAAAAAAAATAAAAATTGACAAAAAAGGGCACATGAAATTAACATGAAATCTAATTTTTAAAATTATTTTCAGGATGCAGTCTTGTGGGCAGTAGCTTAAGGAACATTTTGATGCATAAATCGTCCTTTTATGATGTATGGTTTAGAAGTTATGGCTAAAAAATCAAAAAAATCGCAAAAAACCACGTCAAAAACTATGATTCATGTAAAAAATTTTAACTAAGATTCTTGAAAAAAAATCAAATTCCAGAAAACTTTTTTCTGAATATGCAGTCTTGTGTATATATGTATTAGAAACAATTTGGTGTATAAATCGTCCTTGTAGGATGTATGGTTTGGGAGTTATGACGGAAAAAGCACATGTTTTTGGCCAGCTTCCACTCCAAAAAGTGTTCTACAACTCCTAAACTACAAGAGATAGAGCAAACGGCATTTGGACAAAGGAGTATCCCTTCTTAAGGACGAGGACCTGGTGCTCATTTTAATGCATGAATCGTCCTTATCTGATATGTAGTTTTTATTTTAGAAAATAAATAAAAAAAATAAAAATTGACAAAAAAGGGCACATGAAATTAACATGAAATCTAATTTTTAAAATTATTTTAAGGATACAGTCTTGTGAACAGTAGCTTAAGGAACATTTTGATGCATAAATCGTCCTTTTATGATGTATGGTTTAGAAGTTATAGCTAAAAAATCAAAAAAATCGCAAAAAACCACGTCAAAAACTATGATTCATGTAAAAAATTTTAACTAAGATTCTTGAAAAAAAATCAAATTCCAGAAAACTTTTTTCTGAATATTCAGTCTTGTGTATATATGTATTAGAAACAATTTGGTGCATAAATCGTCTTTGTAGGATGTATGGTTTGGGAGTTATGACGGAAAAAGCACATGTTTTTGTCCAGCTTCCACTCCAAAAAGTGTTCTACAACTCCTAAACTACAAGAGATAGAGCAAACGGCATTTGGACACAGGAGTATCCTTTCTTAAGGACGAGGACCTAGTGCTCATTTTAATGCATGAATCGTCCTTATCTGATATGTAGTTTTTATTTTAGAAAATAAATAAAAAAAATAAAAATTGACAAAAAAGGGCACATGAAATTAACATGAAATCTAATTTTTAAAATTATTTTAAGGATACAGTCTTGTGGGCAGTAGCTTAAGGAACATTTTGATGCATAAATCGTCCTTTTATGATGTATGGTTTAGAAGTTATGGCTAAAAAATCAAAAAAATCGCAAAAAACCACGTCAAAAACTATGATTCATGTAAAAAATTTTAACTAAGATTCTTGAAAAAAAATCAAATTCCAGAAAACTTTTTTCTGAATATGCAGTCTTGTGTATATATGTATTAGAAACAATTTGGTGTATAAATCGTCCTTCTAGGATGTATGGTTTGGGAGTTATGACGGAAAAAGCACATGTTTTTGGCCAGCTTCCACTCCAAAAAGTGTTCTACAACTCCTAAACTACAAGAGATAGAGCAAATGGACAAAGGAGTATCCCTTCTTAAGGACGAGGACCTGGTGCTCATTTTAATGCATGAATCGTCCTTATCTGATATGTAGTTTTTATTTTAGAAAATAAATAAAAAAAATAAAAATTGACAAAAAAGGGCACATGAAATTAACATGAAATCTAATTTTAAGGATACAGTCTTGTGGGCAGTAGCTTAAGGAACATTTTGATGCATAAATCGTCCTTTTATGATGTATGGTTTAGAAGTTATAGCTAAAAAATCAAAAAAATCGCAAAAAACCACGTCAAAAACTATGATTCATGTAAAAAATTTTAACTAAGATTCTTGAAAAAAAATCAAATTCCAGAAAACTTTTTTCTGAATATTCAGTCTTGTGTATATATGTATTAGAAACAATTTGGTGCATAAATCGTCCTTGTAGGATGTATGGTTTGGGAGTTATGACGGAAAAAGCACATGTTTTTGGCCAGCTTCCACTCCAAAAAGTGTTCTACAACTCCTAAACTACAAGAGATAGAGCAAACGGCATTTGGACACAGGAGTATCCTTTCTTAAGGTGGAGGACCTGGTGCTCATTTTAATGCATGAATCGTCCTTATCTGATATGTAGTTTTTATTTTAGAAAATAAATAAAAAAATAAAAATTGACAAAAAAGGGCACATGAAATTAACATGAAATCTAATTTTTAAAATTATTTTAAGGATACAGTCTTGTGGGCAATAGCTTAAGGAACATTTTGATGCATAAATCGTCCTTTTATGATGTATGGTTTAGAAGTTATGGCTAAAAAATCAAAAAAATCGCAAAAAACCACGTCAAAAACTATGATTCATGTAAAAAATTTTAACTAAGATTCTTGAAAAAAAATCAAATTCCAGAAAACTTTTTTCTGAATATGCAGTCTTGTGTATATATGTATTAGAAACAATTTGGTGTATAAATCGTCCTTGTAGGATGTATGGTTTGGGAGTTATGACGGAAAAAGCACATGTTTTTGGCCAGCTTCCACTCCAAAAAGTGTTCTACAACTCCTAAACTACAAGAGATAGAGCAAACGGCATTTGGACAAAGGAGTATCCCTTCTTAAGGACGAGGACCTGGTGCTCATTTTAATGCATGAATCGTCCTTATCTGATATGTAGTTTTTATTTTAGAAAATAAATAAAAAAAATAAAAATTGACAAAAAAGGGCACATGAAATTAACATGAAATCTAATTTTTAAAATTATTTTAAGGATACAGTCTTGTGAACAGTAGCTTAAGGAACATTTTGATGCATAAATCGTCCTTTTATGATGTATGGTTTAGAAGTTAAAGCTAAAAAATCAAAAAAATCGCAAAAAACCACGTCAAAAACTATGATTCATGTAAAAAATTTTAACTAAGATTCTTGAAAAAAAATCAAATTCCAGAAAACTTTTTTCTGAATATTCAGTCTTGTGTATGTATATATGTATTAGAAACAATTTGGTGCATAAATCGTCCTTGTAGGATGTATGGTTTGGAGTTATGACGGAAAAAGCACATGTTTTTGGCCAGCTTCCACTCCAAAAAGTGTTCTACAACTCCTAAACTACAAGAGATAGAGCAAACGGCATTTGGACAATGGAGAGACCTTTCTTAAGGACGAGGACCTAGTGCTCATTTTAATGCATGAATCGTCCTTATCTGATATGTAGTTTTTATTTTAGAAAATAAATAAAAAAAATAAAAATTGACAAAAAAGGGCACATGAAATTAACATGAAATCTAATTTTTAAAATTATTTAAGGATACAGTCTTGTGGGCAGTAGCTTAAGGAACATTTTGATGCATAAATCGTCCTTTTATGATGTATGGTTTAGAAGTTATGGCTAAAAAATCAAAAAAATCGCAAAAAACCACGTCAAAAACTATGATTCATGTAAAAAATTTTAACTAAGATTCTTGAAAAAAAATCAAATTCCAGAAAACTTTTTTCTGAATATGCAGTCTTGTGTATATATGTATTAGAAACAATTTGGTGTATAAATCGTCCTTGTAGGATGTATGGTTTGGGAGTTATGACGGAAAAAGCACATGTTTTTGGACAGCTTCCACTCCAAAAAGTGTTCTACAACTCCTAAACTACAAGAGATAGAGCAAACGGCATTTGGACAAAGGAGTATCCTTTCTTAAGGACGAGGACCTGGTGCTCATTTTAATGCATGAATCGTCCTTATCTGATATGTAGTTTTTATTTTAGAAAATAAATAAAAAAAATAAAAATTGACAAAAAAGGGCACATGAAATTAACATGAAATCTAATTTTTAAAATTATTTTAAGGATACAGTCTTGTGAACAGTAGCTTAAGAAACATTTTGATGCATAAATCGTCCTTTTATGATGTATGGTTTAGAATTAATGGCTAAAAAATCAAAAAAATCGCAAAAAACCACGTCAAAAACTATGATTCATGTAAAAAATTTTAACTAAGATTCTTGAAAAAAAATCAAATTCCAGAAAACTTTTTTCTGAATATGCAGTCTTGTGTATGTATGTATTAGAAACAATTTGGTGCATAAATCTTCCTTGTAGGATGTATGGTTTGGGAGTTATGACGGAAAAAGCACATGTTTTTGGCCAGCTTCCACTTCAAAAAGTGTTCTACAACTCCTAAACTACAAGAGATAGAGCAAACGGCATTTGGACAAAGGAGTAATACTTCTTAAGGACGAGGACCTGGTGCTCATTTTAATGCATGAATCGTCCTTATCTGATATGTAGTTTTTATTTTAGAAAATAAATAAAAAAAATAAAAATTGACAAAAAAGGGCACATGAAATTAACATGAAATCTAATTTTTAAAATTATTTTAAGGATACAGTCTTGTGGGCAGTAGCTTAAGGAACATTTTGATGCATAAGTCATCCTTTTATGATGTATGGTTTAGAAGTTATGGCTAAAAAATCAAAAAAATCGCAAAAAACCACGTCAAAAACTATGATTCATGTAAAAAATTTTAACTAAGATTCTTGAAAAAAAATCAAATTCCAGAAAACTTTTTTCTGAATATGCAGTCTTGTGTATATATGTATTAGAAACAATTTGGTGTATATATCGTCCTTGTAGGATGTATGGTTTGGGAGTTATGACGGAAAAAGCACATGTTTTTGGCCAGCTTCCACTCCAAAAAGTGTTCTACAACTCCTAAACTACAAGAGATAGAGCAAACGGCATTTGGACAAAGGAGTATCCCTTCTTAAGGACGAGGACCTGGTGCTCATTTTAATGCATGAATCGTCCTTATCTGATATGTAGTTTTTATTTTAGAAAATAAATAAAAAAAATAAAAATTGACAAAAAAGGGCACATGAAATTAACATGAAATCTAATTTTTAAAATTATTTTAAGGATACAGTCTTGTGGGCAGTAGCTTTAGGAACATTTTGATGCATAAATCGTGCTTTTATGATGTATGGTTTAGAAGTTATGGCTAAAAAATCAAAAAAATCGCAAAAAACCACGTCAAAAACTATGATTCATGTAAAAAATTTTAACTAAGATTCTTGAAAAAAAATCAAATTCCAGAAAACTTTTTTCTGAATATGCAGTCTTGTGAATATATGTATTAGAAACAATTTGGTGTATAAATCGTCTTTGTAGGATGTATGGTTTGGGAGTTATGACGGAAAAAGCACATGTTTTTGGTCAGCTTCCACTTCAAAAAGTGTTCTACAACTCCTAAACTACAAGAGATAGAGCAAACGGCATTTGGACAAAGGAGTATCCCTTCTTAAGGACGAGGACCTGGTGCTCATTTTAATGCATGAATCGTCCTTATCTGATATGTAGTTTTTATTTTAGAAAATAAATAAAAAAAATAAAAATTGACAAAAAAGGGCACATGAAATTAACATGAAATCTAATTTTTAAAATTATTTTAAGGATACAGTCTTGTGGGCAGTAGCTTAAGGAACATTTTGATGCATAAATCGTGCTTTTATGATGTATGGTTTAGAAGTTATGGCTAAAAAATCAAAAAAATCGCAAAAAACCACGTCAAAAACTATGATTCATGTAAAAAATTTTAACTAAGATTCTTGAAAAAAGATCAAATTCCAGAAAACTTTTTTCTGAATATGCAGTCTTGTGTATATATGTATTAGAAACAATTTGGTGTATAAATCGTCCTTGTAGGATGTATGGTTTGGGAGTTATGACGGAAAAAGCACATGTTTTTGGCCAGCTTCCACTCCAAAAAGTGTTCTACAACTCCTAAACTACAAGAGATAGATCAAATGGACAGAGGAGTATCCCTTCTTAAGGACGAGGACCTGGTGCTCATTTTAATGCATGAATCGTCCTTATCTGATATGTAGTTTTTATTTTAGAAAATAAATAAAAAAAATAAAAATTGACAAAAAAGGGCACATGAAATTAACATGAAATCTAATTTTTAAAATTATTTTAAGGATACAGTCTTGTGGGCAGTAGCTTAAGGAACATTTTGATGCATAAATCGTCCTTTTATGATGTATGGTTTAGAAGTTATGGCTAAAAAATCAAAAAAATCGCAAAAAACCACGTCAAAAACTATGATTCATGTAAAAAATTTTAACTAAGATTCTTGAAAAAAGATCAAATTCCAGAAAACTTTTTTCTGAATATGCAGTCTTGTGTATATATGTATTAGAAACAATTTGGTGTATAAATCCACCTTGTAGGATGTATGGTTTGGGAGTTATGACGGAAAAAGCACATGTTTTTGGCCAGCTTCCACTCCAAAAAGTGTTCTACAACTCCTAAACTACAAGAGATAGATCAAATGGACAGAGGAGTATCCCTTCTTAAGGACGAGGACCTGGTGCTCATTTTAATGCATGAATCGTCCTTATCTGATATGTAGTTTTTATTTTAGAAAATAAATAAAAAAAATAAAAATTGACAAAAAAGGGCACATGAAATTAACATGAAATCTAATTTTTAAAATTATTTTAAGGATACAGTCTTGTGGGCAGTAGCTTAAGGAACATTTTGATGCATAAATCGTGCTTTTATGATGTATGGTTTAGAAGTTATGGCTAAAAAATCAAAAAAATCGCAAAAAACCACGTCAAAAACTATGATTCATGTAAAAAATTTTAACTAAGATTCTTGAAAAAAGATCAAATTCCAGAAAACTTTTTTCTGAATATGCAGTCTTGTGTATATATGTATTAGAAACAATTTGGTGTATAAATCGTCCTTGTAGGATGTATGGTTTGGGAGTTATGACGGAAAAAGCACATGTTTTTGGCCAGCTTCCACTCCAAAAAGTGTTCTACAACTCCTAAACTACAAGAGATAGATCAAATGGACAGAGGAGTATCCCTTCTTAAGGACGAGGACCTGGTGCTCATTTTAATGCATGAATCGTCCTTATCTGATATGTAGTTTTTATTTTAGAAAATAAATAAAAAAAATAAAAATTGACAAAAAAGGGCACATGAAATTAACATGAAATCTAATTTTTAAAATTATTTTAAGGATACAGTCTTGTGGGCAGTAGCTTAAGGAACATTTTGATGCATAAATCGTCCTTTTATGATGTATGGTTTAGAAGTTATGGCTAAAAAATCAAAAAAATCGCAAAAAACCACGTCAAAAACTATGATTCATGTAAAAAATTTTAACTAAGATTCTTGAAAAAAGATCAAATTCCAGAAAACTTTTTTCTGAATATGCAGTCTTGTGTATATATGTATTAGAAACAATTTGGTGTATAAATCCACCTTGTAGGATGTATGGTTTGGGAGTTATGACGGAAAAAGCACATGTTTTTGGCCAGCTTCCACTCCAAAAAGTGTTCTACAACTCCTAAACTACAAGAGATAGATCAAATGGACAGAGGAGTATCCCTTCTTAAGGACGAGGACCTGGTGCTCATTTTAATGCATGAATCGTCCTTATCTGATATGTAGTTTTTATTTTAGAAAATAAATAAAAAAAATAAAAATTGACAAAAAAGGGCACATGAAATTAACATGAAATCTAATTTTTAAAATTATTTTAAGGATACAGTCTTGTGGGCAGTAGCTTAAGGAACATTTTGATGCATAAGTCATCCTTTTATGATGTATGGTTTAGAAGTTATGGCTAAAAAATCAAAAAAATCGCAAAAAACCACGTCAAAAACTATGATTCATGTAAAAAATTTTAACTAAGATTCTTGAAAAAAAATCAAATTCCAGAAAACTTTTTTCTGAATATGCAGTCTTGTGTATATATGTATTAGAAACAATTTGGTGTATATATCGTCCTTGTAGGATGTATGGTTTGGGAGTTATGACGGAAAAAGCACATGTTTTTGGCCAGCTTCCACTCCAAAAAGTGTTCTACAACTCCTAAACTACAAGAGATAGAGCAAACGGCATTTGGACAAAGGAGTATCCCTTCTTAAGGACGAGGACCTGGTGCTCATTTTAATGCATGAATCGTCCTTATCTGATATGTAGTTTTTATTTTAGAAAATAAATAAAAAAAATAAAAATTGACAAAAAGGGCACATGAAATTAACATGAAATCTAATTTTTAAAATTATTTTAAGGATACAGTCTTGTGGGCAGTAGCTTTAGGAACATTTTGATGCATAAATCGTGCTTTTATGATGTATGGTTTAGAAGTTATGGCTAAAAAATCAAAAAAATCGCAAAAAACCACGTCAAAAACTATGATTCATGTAAAAAATTTTAACTAAGATTCTTGAAAAAAAATCAAATTCCAGAAAACTTTTTTCTGAATATGCAGTCTTGTGAATATATGTATTAGAAACAATTTGGTGTATAAATCGTCTTTGTAGGATGTATGGTTTGGGAGTTATGACGGAAAAAGCACATGTTTTTGGTCAGCTTCCACTTCAAAAAGTGTTCTACAACTCCTAAACTACAAGAGATAGAGCAAACGGCATTTGGACAAAGGAGTATCCCTTCTTAAGGACGAGGACCTGGTGCTCATTTTAATGCATGAATCGTCCTTATCTGATATGTAGTTTTTATTTTAGAAAATAAATAAAAAAAATAAAAATTGACAAAAAAGGGCACATGAAATTAACATGAAATCTAATTTTTAAAATTATTTTAAGGATACAGTCTTGTGGGCAGTAGCTTAAGGAACATTTTGATGCATAAATCGTGCTTTTATGATGTATGGTTTAGAAGTTATGGCTAAAAAATCAAAAAAATCGCAAAAAACCACGTCAAAAACTATGATTCATGTAAAAAATTTTAACTAAGATTCTTGAAAAAAGATCAAATTCCAGAAAACTTTTTTCTGAATATGCAGTCTTGTGTATATATGTATTAGAAACAATTTGGTGTATAAATCGTCCTTGTAGGATGTATGGTTTGGGAGTTATGACGGAAAAAGCACATGTTTTTGGCCAGCTTCCACTCCAAAAAGTGTTCTACAACTCCTAAACTACAAGAGATAGATCAAATGGACAGAGGAGTATCCCTTCTTAAGGACGAGGACCTGGTGCTCATTTTAATGCATGAATCGTCCTTATCTGATATGTAGTTTTTATTTTAGAAAATAAATAAAAAAAATAAAAATTGACAAAAAAGGGCACATGAAATTAACATGAAATCTAATTTTTAAAATTATTTTAAGGATACAGTCTTGTGGGCAGTAGCTTAAGGAACATTTTGATGCATAAATCGTCCTTTTATGATGTATGGTTTAGAAGTTATGGCTAAAAAATCAAAAAAATCGCAAAAAACCACGTCAAAAACTATGATTCATGTAAAAAATTTTAACTAAGATTCTTGAAAAAAGATCAAATTCCAGAAAACTTTTTTCTGAATATGCAGTCTTGTGTATATATGTATTAGAAACAATTTGGTGTATAAATCGTCCTTGTAGGATGTATGGTTTGGGAGTTATGACGGAAAAAGCACATGTTTCTGGCCAGCTTCCACTCCAAAAAGTGTTCTACAACTCCTAAACTACAAGAGATAGAGCAAACGGCATTTGTACAAAGGAGTATCCCTTCTTAAGGACGAGGACCTGGTGCTCATTTTATTGCATGAATCGTCCTTATCTGATATGTAGTTTTTATTTTAGAAAATAAATAAAAAAAATAAAAATTGACAAAAAAAAGCACATGAAATTAACATGAAATCTAATTTTTAAAATTATTTTAAGGATACAGTCTTGTGGACAGTAGCTTAAGGAACATTTTGATGCATAAATCATCCTTTTATGATGTATGGCTTAGAAGTTATGGCTAAAAAATCAAAAAAATCGCAAAAAACCACGTCAAAAACTATGATTCATGTAAAAAATTTTAACTAAGATTCTTGAAAAAAAATCAAATTCCAGAAAACTTTTTTCTGAATATGCAGTCTTGTGTATATATGTATTAGAAACAATTTGGTGTATAAATCGTCCTAGTAGGATGTATGGTTTGGGAGTTATGACGGAAAAAGCACATGTTTTTGGCCAGCTTCCACTCCAAAAAGTGTTCTACTACTCCTAAACTACAAGAGATAGAGCAAACGGCATTTGGACAAAGGAGTATCCCTTCTTAAGGACGAGGACCTGGTGCTCATTTTAATGCATGAATCGTCCTTATCTGATATGCAGTTTTTATTTTAGAAAATAAATAAAAAAAATAAAAATTGACAAAAAAGGGCACATGAAATTAACATGAAATCTAATTTTTAAAATTATTTTAAGGATACAGTCTTGTGAGCAGTAGCTTAAGGAACATTTTGATGCATAAATCGTCCTTTTATGATGTATGGTTTAGAAGTTATGGCTAAAAAATCAAAAAAATCGCAAAAAACCACGTCAAAAACTATGATTCATGTAAAAAATTTTAACTAAGATTCTTGAAAAAAAATCAAATTCCAGAAAACTTTTTTCTGAATATGCAGTCTAGTGTATATATGTATTAGAAACAATTTTGTGTATAAATCGTCCTTGTAGGATGTATGGTTTGGGAGTTATGACGGAAAAAGCACATGTTTTTGGCCAGCTTCCACTCCAAAAAGTGTTCTACAACTCCTAAACTACAAGAGATAGAGCAAATGGACAAAGGAGTATCCCTTCTTAAGGACGAGGACCTGGTGCTCATTTTAATGCATGAATCGTCCTTATCTGATATGTAGTTTGTATTTTAGAAAATAAATAAAAAAAAATAAAAATTGACAAAAAAGGGCACATGAAATTAACATGAAATCTAATTTTTAAAATTATTTTAAGGATACAGTCTTGTGGGCAGTAGCTTAAGGAACATTTTGATGCATAAATCGTCCTTTTATGATGTATGGTTTAGAAGTTATGGCTAAAAAATCAAAAAAATCGCAAAAACCACGTCAAAAACTATGATTCATGTAAAAAATTTTAACTAAGATTCTTGAAAAAAAATCAAATTCCAGAAAACTTTTTTCTGAATATGCAGTCTTGTGTATATATATATTAGAAACAATTTGGTGTATAAATCGTCCTTGTAGGATGTATGGTTTGGGAGTTATGACGGAAAAAGCACATGTTTTTGGCCAGCTTCCACTCCAAAAAGTGTTCTACAACTCCTAAACTACAAGAGATAGAGCAAATGGACAAAGGAGTATCCCTTCTTAAGGACGAGGACCTGGTGCTCATTTTAATGCATGAATCGTCCTTATCTGATATGTAGTTTGTATTTTAGAAAATAAATAAAAAAAAATAAAAATTGACAAAAAAGGGCACATGAAATTAACATGAAATCTAATTTTTAAAATTATTTTAAGAATACAGTCTTGTGGGCAGTAGCTTAAGGAACATTTTGATGCATAAATCATCCTTTTATGATGTATGGTTTAGAAGTTATGGCTAAAAAATTAAAAAAATCGCAAAAAACCACGTCAAAAACTATGATTCATGTAAAAAATTTTAACTAAGGTTTAGAAGTTATGGCTAAAAAATCAAAAAAATCGCAAAAAACCACGTCAAAAATTATGATTCATGTAAAAAATTTTAACTAAGATTCTTGAAAAAAATCAAATTCCAGAAAACTTTTTTCTGAATATGCAGTCTTGTGTATATATGTATTAGAAACAATTTGGTGTATAAATCGTCCTTGTAGGATGTATGGTTTGGGAGTTATGACGGAAAAAGCACATGTTTTTGGCCAGCTTCCACTCCAAAAAGTGTTCTACAACTCCTAAACTACAAGAGATAGAGCAAATGGACAGAGGAGTATCCCTTCTTAAGGACGAGGACCTGGTGCTCATTTTAATGCATGAATCGTCCTTATCTGATATGTAGTTTTTATTTTAGAAAATAAATAAAAAAAATAAAAATTGACAAAAAAGGGCACATGAAATTAACATGAAATCTAATTTTTAAAATTATTTTAAGGATACAGTCTTGTGGGCAGTAGCTTAAGGAACATTTTGATGCATAAATCGTCCTTTTATGATGTATGGTTTAGAAGTTATGGCTAAAAAATCAAAAAAATCGCAAAAAACCATAATATTGATGCATAAATCGTCCTTTTATGATGTCCTAAACTACAAGAGATAGAGCAAACGGCATTTGGACAAAGGAGTATACCTTCTTAAGGACGAGGACCTGGTGCTCATTTTAATGCATGAATCGTCCTTATCTGATATGTAGTTTTTATTTTAGAAAATAAATAAAAAAAATAAAAATTGACAAAAAAGGGCACATGAAATTAACATGAAATCTAATTTTTAAAATTTTTTTTAAGGATACAGTCTTGTGGACAGTAGCTTAAGGAACATTTTGATGCATAAGTCATCCTTTTATGATGTATGGTTTAGAAGTTATGGCTAAAAAATCAAAAAAATCGCAAAAAACCACGTCAAAAACTATGATTCATGTAAAAAATTTTAACTAAGATTCTTGAAAAAAAATCAAATTCCAGAAAACATTTTTCTGAATATGCAGTCTTGTGTATATATGTATTAAAAACAATTTGGTGTATAAATCACTTGTGTGAAGTTAGCATCCGGCGAAATGCAGCATCTGGCGAAAAAAAACTTAACAGAGGTATGTTAGCAACATAATTATGTTAACAACATCTTTTCGCAACAAATCGCTGTAATAGGAATCTTAACAGGAAAAATCTCTGTTACTAACATACCTAAATAACTAAAAAGCTTTTTAAAAGCTCTTTTATTTTTTTGTACTATTTTCTTCATTAGCAACGAAATTGAGATAAGACTAATCTACATATTGTCGCTGTGCCTAAAAAAAAGGGTTATGTGTATTTCAGCAACTTTTCACTAGAGCATTTCAACAACTGCGACCACATAGCTGTTTTGATCACTTCTAAACAAAAAAAAAATCTAAAAACAAGGCAAATGCAGATATATGAACATTAAAAAAATATGCAATAAAAAATGTACAAAAATCACATATCCATTTTTGTAGGCGCAGCGACGATATACCGACTTTCTGCAATTATTTATATAAATATAAATACTCTACTCAAATGTTATTAAATAGTATTTTGAAATATTTAAAAGAAATGCTAAAAATTTGCATAGATATAAAAAAATTAGACATAAGATAGAACCACTGATTGAATAAGATTTAAAGCTAAAAGCAACACAATTTTCATCATACGGCTTAGGTAAAAATAACTGTACCAAAACTTCTTAATTGGATAAACTTTCAATAATTTAAAAAAAGTCAAAACTGCTAGTTTCACAGATCTTAAGAAACAAAAAAACCATCGACGAAAATGTATAAACACACTACCTAACTATGTTAACTTTGACCTCAAAAAGTTTCATGACAAAAAAATCGTTCAGTTTTTTTAAAATGAGTTGCAAGATTTCCTCTTTTGTGAATATGCAAAAAAAGTCAAAACTGCAAGTTTCACAGATCTTAAGAAACAAAAAAACCATCGACGAAAATGTATAAACACACTACCTAACTATGTTAACTTTGACCTCAAAAAGTTTCATGACAAAAAAATCGTTCAGTTTTTTTTTAAAATGAGTTGCAAGATTTCCTCTTTTGTGAATATGCAAAAAAAGTCAAAACTGCTAGTTTCACAGATCTTAAGAAACAAAAAACCATCGACGAAAATGTATAAACACACTACCTAACTATGTTAACTTTGACCTCAAAAAGTTTCATGACAAAAAAATCTTTCAGTTTTTTTTTAAAATTAGTTGCAAGATTTCCTCTTTTGTGAATATGCAAAAAAAGTCAAAACTGCTAGTTTCACAGATCTTAAGAAACAAAAAACCATCGACGAAAATGTATAAACACACTACCTAACTATGTTAACTTTGACCTCAAAAAGTTTCATGACAAAAAAATCGTTCAGTTTTTTTTAAAATGAGTTGCAAGATTTCCTCTTTTGTGAAAAGAGGAAATCTTTCTTCTAGAGGAAATCTTTCGTCGATGGTAAATTTGCACAATTTTCTTGATTAAATATTGATGGCGATTTTAATTTTAGGAAAGATGTTTTCAATTGTTTTAATGACGCTTGGGTTTCCGAAACTAAAGAAAATATTTCTCCTGATACAAAGCTTTGATTTTTTTCCTGTGAAGTTGTAGACGTGTTTCTAGATTTATGGTCTAATTCCATAAATTCTTCTTCAGATTGGGTAACTTGGAGTGGGGTAAGTGATCTGGTCAACTCAAACTGAAGGTGAGAAGATAATTGGGGTATTAATTCTATATTTTGTGGATTAACAGTTTCTTTGTAAATTGTTGTAACACCTAATGGGCTTGATAGCAATTGAGGCTGTAGATTTAAATCTTCAACAAAAGTTTTGATTTCTGAAAAATGCTTTCTATAGAAATTCTTTAAAAATTGTAAATATTTTAGATTTGAAACATAAAACGCATCTAGCTTATTGCAAGTCTTTTTTAAAATTTTAGTGGTCAATGAAGAAATGGTTATATTATTAGCTGTCATGTTTAACTCCTGCAAAGACAAACACATTTTCTTAGCGAACTCCAAACTGCTAAAGTTGGATTTGCGTAGATTTTCCTTTTCCTAAAATAGTAATATCATTAAATTTTTAAATCTATGCTTAAAAGATTGTAACAAGACAATAACAATAGTTGCAACCTTTTGGAACGATAAGTAATTTTTTTTTGTTCATAAGTAATTGTTATACCGTTTCAGTTAGAACATCTCAAATGATAATTTGATTATTTTCTTTATATATTTATTTTTTAATAATATTTGAAATGAGAATTGTAATTGAAAATTGAAAAAAAAAATAATTTAAAAGGTGGCAAGAATTGTGTTACCGTCATCATTAAGGGCTTACATCACTTTAGAAAATATTTTGAAAATAGATTTTCCTACTGACATATCGTCTCTTTAGTAACACAAACACGTATCTCGATTTTGATCAATTTGAGAAAAAGCAGAAAACCTCGTGACACTTCACGTTAATAAGAATATCATTCCTACCTTTCACAGCTATTACTTTTACAGCTTCTTATACTTTTCTACACGTTAATGAGAATATCAATTCTACCTTTGGTTATTACTTTTAAAGTAACTTAACTCAAATTTTATAAAAATCAAGATACGTCTTTGTTTTACAAAGGAGTATATTTGTGTTTTCCATTCTTTGATAAGTACAAATTTTTAATTGATCAAATTTTCACTTCTGGTCATATATTTAATTTTACAATTTTGAAATTCTGAACGGATTCGGATTTAGCGACCCCTTTTTGTTGTATAATTTTTTTTCCAGCCCCGAATTCATAAAAATGCAAAAAATGAAGGGGCAACCCTATCCACCATCTTGAATTTTAAAATTCTGACTTCAGATACGATATCAGCGACCCCCTAACACTAATAAATGATGTTTAAAACTCTTAAAAAAACATTTTATTAGGTGGCAACCCTATTATTTCAAAATTTTATAATTTTGAAATTCTGACCACGGATTGGGATTCAGCGACCCTTTTTGGTGTATCATTTTTTTTTTTGCCAGCCCCGAATTCATAAAAATGCAAAAATGAAGGTGGCAACCCTATCCACCATCTTGAATTTTAAAATTCTGACTTCAGATACGATATCAGCGACCCCCTAACACTAATAAATGATGTTTAAAACTCTTAAAAATACATTTTATTAGGTGGCAACCCTATTATTTCAAAATTTTATAATTTTGAAATTCTGACCACGGATTCGGATTCAGCGACCCTTTTTGGTGTATCATTTTTTTTTTTGCCAGCCCCGAATTCATAAAAATGCAAAAATGAAGGTGGCAACCCTATCCACCATCTTGAATTTTAAAATTCTGACTTCAGATTCGATATCAGCGACCCCCCTAACACTGATAAATGATGTTTAAAACTTTAAAAAATACATAATATTAGGTGGCAGCCCTATTATAAAAAAGTTACATTATTTTTAAATTCTGACAACGGATTCGGATTGAGCGACCCATTTTTACCTGATGTTCCTACCAGCAGCCCTATTACCCATTTTTGTATTTAAAATCCTGACTTCAGATTCGAATTCAGCAACCTCATAGCACTGTTCGCGCCAGCACCGTATTCGTTGTCTGATATAAATCATCTATTGCCAGTCAACAAGCTTTCGTTGCATTGACTGCAGTGAGCTCATTGACAACGATATCTTAGAGCAATATCAATGATATGTTTTTTATTGCTCTATCGTCTTCTTCTTCTTCTTCTTAAAATATGCTGTCTATTGCAAACAGCACGTGTTATGTTAAAAAAAGACTACGAGAAACACTAGGTTTTTATTGTAGTCTTTGCTGAGTTGAATTCCAAGTGGTGTATAAAGTATTATATTGTGTGTTGTATAATTAATGCACATTTTTGTGCATTAATTTTTTAAGGTTATATTATTTTTGTTGTTAATTAACTGTAAAAGTCACATCACTTAAGATGGACGATTATAGTTGTTACTGACTGGCCGCACTTAACGACCTCGCTGTTGAAACGACGCGAGTCCATTGCTCTATCGTGTTTTGTTCGTCTTCGCTGCAATCACATACATGATTTCTTTGCAGCAAGCAAGACAGTGCAGTGTAGTGTGAAATGAACAAATGTTTTGAAGCCGGTTTTAAGTGCACCTACGCAGGGCTCTAATACACACAGCAATCACACGGTTACGTGATTTTTTCTATCAAATCGCACTACCCGTGAGCTGCGTAAAGGAACTTCGTTTCAAAAAGCTTAGAAGAAGTTTCGTGTAAGGCGATTTGTTGTATAAAATGCTATATATTTTTTCATAGAATCCAATATAGAATGCCAGGACAAAAAAAAATTAATTCGACCTAATGTTATTTTTGTTAATTTATATTTAAAAAATTGTTTTCACATACATTTTCAAAAAGAGTAGTAAATAATTTGAAATAATGAAATGTTAGAATTAACCTTATATTTATCGAAATTTATTAAAGTATTCATTTTATATTTTCAAAAAGCAGTAATGATTATGTATAAATTTGTTAATAGCACATTTTTCATAAAAATCAAAAAATAAAATATCCCATTTTTCATGGGTCTAAAGTGATGTAAGGTCAAACAAAATTTTTTAAAAATATTTTATTTCATATGTACCTTTCTTACGATAGAAAATACACCTTTTTGTGTTTTCTGCTCAGAATTCAAAGGCTTTCCTACGTTCTAGGGGAAAGCAAATAACAAATACAAAATTAAAATTAACATGTATTCCGTGGTATAAGAATTAAGAAATATTTTGATCTGTAGCTAATAATTTGTGAAATATTTACTGTCTCGAAAACAAAGAAGTAGTTAAATAACGTAAAAGTTCTTAATTTGCAAATATTAAAGCTGAACAATTACAAAGCTACATAAAAATAAATATGTTTGTTCGTTTAAGTCAATTAAATTAGAATGCCTATTAGGGTGGAGCGATGTGATTAAGTTTAGCTCTTATATGAATTTTTATTCTAGAACCACAAATATTTTTTAGGGTATTTCTCTGTGAAATAAAAAGTATCCACGCCCTCCTTTTGACTTTTTCGTAAAATTAATTGGACGAAAATTAAGTTCGTCCATTTGGTATGGAACATAGTGTATTTTGTAAAACATTTGATTATGTAACAAATTATAATTTTGATATGATGTAAATATATCAACGTTAAACGTCCAATTTTGGTCAGTAAAGCTCGGTTTAATTTGACTAGAGTTTAAACTCACAGTCAAAAAAAAAATTGACCATAGGAGTAAAAAAATACGTTTAAGCAAAAAAATTTTCGTTAAGCCTCAAGTTGCCAAGCCTACGGTGTTTAAAGATTTACTCAACACGATTTAACGACAATTGTCTTTGTTTTTTTTAAACATTTTTAAACTTTTTTAAAATTTTCATACAAATTTGTTATTTTAACGACAACTTTTTGTTAGTTTTATTTCAAAAATTTTGTGTTTAGAAATGCAGTTATATGTGTTTTAGTTACCTTGTATTTAGAAAAATAGCTAAGAATTTGTAACTTTCAAAAACTTAGTGCATAAAAAATATCTTACAACAGCTTGTCGTCTAAATAGCAATAAAAGTGTTTAAATATGTAATTTACTTTTTATAATTGACATTTAAAATATGATAAACTCTATCGAATGGCTAAAACTGGTTTTTTATACATTCAACAGCACAGACGGTACAGACAGCAGCAACATTAACAGAAAAAAATAAATGTAAAAAGCGCTACCAGGCGATGAGCAGTAAAACTCTTAGGGTTTCTGCCTTGGGTGGAACTTTCAATTTGCGGTAGAAATATTGACTAACTGCGGTAAAAATTCTGAGAACAAACTCAAACACACTTGGTTTTTAACTTTCAACTCACGTTATTACGAATTCACAAATTATTAGATACAATATTTTAACACATTTATATAAAAAGTACTTACGTGATTCATTTTTAATGAAATATGTATTTAATCTCGGCTTTATTTTGTTATTTTGTTGTATTGTTAGAAAATTCGTTTGGCGCTTTATCCTCATAGAAAATCCTCCAAGTCAATGACATTTACAGCCCTATTCTGGTTGTTAGCTTAACAAGAAATAGTTAAGGAGCTCTTGTTAAGCTGATTGTTATGCTATGTAAATGTTGGTATTCTTAAAAATCATTAACAACATAAAAGCTTAAAAAGCTTTTAAAGTTCACCATGCATGGTGAAAATCGATATGCCTATTGAAAGAAGAGATGCGCTATATAAACAGATTCTTTCCATTGCAGCTTGTGACTTTGCAAGCGCTTGAAAAATTTGCCACGGCTACTGAAAGATTTAATTATTAACACTTAAAATAAGTAAAAAATTCTTCCATTTTTCAGTTTAATGTATTTAAACTCAATATTATATTATAATTTGTATTTTTTTATTATTTTCACCACAATTTTCTATCTAAGCACATACATTTCATTCGTTCTTAAGACTCTTTCTGTTATTAACAAAATTGTAAGGAAAAGATCTTTTAAATTTGCAGCAGAATACGAAACCTTAACAAATTGTTAATATTAACAGTTTTGTTAATGTGGTGAGCTTAGTTAAGCTGCCAGAATAGGGCTGTAAATATATTGCCACATAAACTTTTAAAATCGTTACGCGAAAAAGATGCCACTTAACAAAAAAGTCATTAAAACGACTATGTTAAATGCATAACTTGTATATTGGAAAATTTCTACGCTTACGTGTATTATTATATATTCTTCATATATATTCATATTTTTCGTATGTTCAAACGATGTTTTCGCGTAAAATTGAGGTAGAAAAATTAACTGCTTTATTTTACATGCATACAAATTTTATATACAAAGGGACTTTACCATAACGGCAAAATCTCTTTGAATTTCACAAAAATCTTGTGACTTTAAATTTTGCACATAAGCTTTAACCCTTATGCACTTTAAGTATGAAATTTATAAAAATCTTATAAAAACCACGTTTACCTCCCATACACAGTGACTTAATGAAATATTTAAAATCTCCTTAAATTCCAAAAAATTGAGTATAATGACTTAAAATTTTGCAAATAATTTTTTAACTTTGGTATGCATTCGATGCTAGGAAATTAGTACAAAAACTGAAAATTCCGACAACCTCTCATACAAGCGTACGTCATAATAATAGTAAACCTTTATAAATTAAAATAAAATAACTCTCATAACAATTAATAAATAAAATAGATTTTAAGTTTAAAATGTGAAATATTTGGATAAAACTACGCTTTTTCAAAGTGATGTCATAAAAAAATGCATCATTCAAGACTACGAATAAACTTAAATACGTCCGTAAGGTTACTTGTTGATTTCTATCCCTTATTTTCGATAATCTAATATATAAAATTCTTCTGTCACGGGGTGCGTAATCGAACTCCTCCGAAACGGCTCGACCGATTTTCATGAAATTTTGTATGTATATTTTGTAGGTATGAGAATAGGTCGTAAAGTATATTTCAACGTCCTACTAACAGTGGGCGTGGCACCTCCCATACAACCCAAATTTGCGATATCGAATATCTTTGGAGTTATAAGCCGCTTAGCCTCGGAATTCGGTATTCGACAATTTACACGTGCCGCTTCGCAGATAAAGTTTTGTGAGAGTTGGACAAGGGGGCGTGGCACCTCCCATACAACCCAAATTTGCGATATCGAATAGCTTTGGAGTTATAGGCCGCACATCCTTGGAATTCGAAATTCGACCACAATTTACACGTGGCGTTTTACTGATAAAATTTTATGGGAGTTGGACAAAGGGGCGTGGCACCTCTTATACAACCCAAATTTGCGATATCGAATAGCTTTTGAGTCAATCAAACAAAGCAAACAAAGCCTCGGAATTCAGCATTCGAACTCAATTTACACATGCAGTTTTACTGATAACTTTGTATGGCGTTGGACAAGGGGGCGTGTCACCTCCCATGCAACCAAAATTTGAGAAATTCTACAGCTTTTGAGTTATAGGTCGCACAGCCATGGAATTGAGTATTCGACCACAATTTACATATACAGTTTCACTGATAACATTTTATTCGCGTTTGGCAACGGGGCCGCGGCAGCAACGCGCCGGGTTTAAGCTAGTTCTTTATAGTTTTCTCTTCCTTTCGATGCATCGACTAAGTCAAATGTTTGAACTACAACCAGCGTTGCCATATTCACAGTTTCAACTGAAAATTACAGTTTTTCAGATTTGAAAAAGAAAAGAAAAATATTTAACTTACAACTAACCACAATCTGAGAAAATCAACTTAAGAGAACACAACGTAAAATTTTATGTTGGCTATGTTATAAACAATGAATTTTAAAATGCATTTTATAAGATGTGGAATTTCTGTCTCCAACTAAGTTTTATATACTTATCACCCATCCATATCGCAGTTGAGTCGACATTTTTGACTAATGTTGTAAGCATTGTTGAAAAAGCTTACATAGAATGATAAGAATTACGTCAAATTAATTTTAGTGATTTAAATTTAAATAAATAGAAAGAATATTTTCCATAACTCGTATTAATAAAACAAAACTTAGAAATAAGTCGGTGAATTCCCGCACTTTGTGGTATTCTAAGAACAAAATATCTCTTAAAAAAGAATGCATAAAATTGTATTCAGTATGATAAATCAAACCAATGCACAACAAAATTGACAAGTAAATTTACAAAAATTATTGAAATCAAATTTAAAAAAATGTGATTTATTCAAAAGCATGGTGAAATTATAATAAGGTATTTTATTCGCAATATCAGATAAAAAATAGGATGCCTTGTTTTGGAATTTCATTTGATATGTTTTATATGAAACCCTTTCAATTGTCCAAATAAAGCAGCATGTCACAGAAAAATACTGAAAAATGTTGTAAGATTATAACTTCAAAAGTACAAATGTTATTTTAGCTTTTTTTGTAACTGCTTATGTTATTGTTTATGTTTTTGGTAATTTATTGTTTTTTATAATTTTCATTTTAATAAATAAATAAATATTAGTCAAATGAAACTTGCTTTTTTAGGGTTATAGTTTTTTTTTTAATTTACAGTTTTTTTAAAAAAAACGTCCGGTAACGCTGATAACAACAAACACGGAAATATTGTTGTTTTTGTTAGTGATCTAAAAGAGCGAACAATATAAAGATGTTGGAATGATCGTAAAGTGGGGGGCAACACAAGTCGTATATTCAGTTCCATTCTCTCGTCAGCCCAACTGAACGTATACGAATATATACAAACCAGAGAACTGCACAAGCCTACTTGAAGTTCAAGCCTTTTCAAGTATGTATCCAAACTTGAAAAAGCAAGCTTTAGCCAGCTTGCAAAAATACCAAATAGATACAAGTCATATTCATGCTTGCTCGTTGGCTTGGCTTGTTTGGACTTACTTTGTCAGGCAGAAACTTGAAAAGCTTGAAACGATGGGCAAAAGCTTGTAAGCTCGCAAGTATCCAATTAATTGAATCTAAAGCAAGTATCCAAAAAATTCATTGACCTTGTATAGAAAGAGCTTAAGCATAATAGGACTTTTAAGGATACTGTGGACTTCGTGGTTGCAAGTTTTAGGGGTAGATGATTTCGAATTTGATGTAAAATTTATAATTAAAGATGTCGGATAGAGTTGCCACCTAAACTTTTTGTATTTTTGCGAATTCTTGTAATTTTGAAATTCTGACAACGAATTTGATTTCGAATATAATTTCACTGTTTTAAATTTAAGATGGAGGTTAGGGTTGCTACCTAAATTTTTACCACAGTATTGCCACCTAATAATATGTATTTTTAAGAGTTTTAAACATAATTTAACAGTGTTAGAGAGTCACTGATTTCAAATCTGAAGTCAAAATTTTAAAATTCAGGATGGTGGATAGGGTTGCCACCTTCACTTTTTGTATTTAGATGAATTCTGGGCTGGGCGGGCTGGCAAAAAAAAGGGTACACCAAAAATGGGTCGCTGAATTCGAATCCGTGGTCAGAATTTCAAACTTATAAAATATTGAAATAATTGGGTTGCCACCTAATAATAAGTATTTTGAAGAATTTAAACATAATTTAACAGTGTTAGAGGGTCATTGATTTCGAATCTGAAGTCAGAATTTTAAATTTCATGATAATAAATAGGGTTGCCACCTTAATTTTTTGTATTTCTATGAATTCTGGGCTGTCAAAAAAATTATATACTAAAAATGGGTCACTTAATCCGAATCCGTGGTCAGAAATTCAAAGTTATAAAATTTTGAAATATTAGGGTTGCCAACTAATAATTGTATTTTTAAGAATTTTGAACATAATTAAACAGTGTTAGGGAGTCATTGATTTCGAATCTGAAGTCAGAATTTTATAATTCAGGATGGTTTATAGGATTGCCACCTTAATTTTTTGTATTGTTATGAATTCGGGGCTGGCAAAAAAAAGGTAAATCAAAAATGGGTCGCTGAATCCGAATCCGTGGTCAGAATTTCAAAATTACAAGAATTCGCAAAAATACAAAACAAAATGTAGGTGGCAACTCTATCCGCCATCTTGAATTTTAAATTCTGACATCAGATCCGAAATCATCTACTCCCTAAAACTGGCAACAACGCAGTCTACAGAACCCTTAAAAGTCATAATAGGGTTAAGCTTTTCCTACACAAGCTCATTGAATTTTTTGGATACTTGCTTTAATTGGATACTTGCCTTCAATTCCAAGCTTTTCAAGCGCTTTTGGCCGAAGGCATCAAGCTTTACTTTACTTCAAACTTCGTGCCGTTCGCTTGTAAGCTAGCATACCTGCAAGTCGCAAGCTGTAGTGGGCTTATTTATTCAATTGCAAGCTATACTTGATTCAAAATTATCAAGCTCAAGCTAGCTTGAACTTGTATTTTAAGCAAGTAATTGAAATAGACTTCAAATAGGCTTGTGCAGTTCTCTGATACTTGACCACTTGAGCGACCTCTAAATCAATTTCGATGGATCCGAAACTTTACATTTTATTATCATTTATGTTAAGTTTGCTTGCTTTAATAAAAAATATCTCTTTTTTAATGTTTTTATTATTTTTTAACCTAAAACCAGGGTTGCCAGATATCAGTTATCTCTGTAACCTAATAATTTTTCTGAATATAAATCAGAAATATTTTTTTAAAATTTATTTTAAGTGAGTGCCTAAAACAGGTACTTTGAGGATTATTAAAAAAAAATTTCATTTTAAACAGCTAAAAATTTTTCCGAATTTTTCTTATTTAAATGTAGTACAAAACGACTCAAAATAATTTCACCACCACCTGTGATGTTCTTTTTTAAAATTTTGCATTCTTAGATTTTTGGGAATGTTTTTCGTAAAAAACTCAAACTCGAAATTTTTAAAACGGTACACTTCTAGGAAAAACTTTCATAACGACCAGGTTATTTAACGTAATCGCATAACATGAATTTAATTGTGAGCTTTAGTAATAATCGCATAATTTTAGTGACCTCTTAATCACTTTGGACTGATCTGAAATTTTATATTTTATCATTTCTCATCCATTCGAATATTTTGAGAGGGATCGATTTAAAAAAAGACACTTGAATTTAAGGGCCACCTTAGTATTTACGTTATTTAAGTTTTTTAATCGATCTAAATTAGCAAACTGAAAAGGCGTGTCCGAAACTGACACGCACACTTTTTTATTTAATTTTATCAGTTTTCAGTGGAACTTCTCTTAAACTTATTACATTTACTGCATCCGTACATATACCCAGCAGCGGATTTGCAAGTGGCAAAAAGTAATGCGTCTGCATATAGCAGAAGTAATTAACTCATACCTCATTACCTGTAATGTAGCATACAAGGAAAAGTAATGCAGTGGTTTTTATAACTTAATACAAGTAGTATGTTAGTCCATAACTTCTAGGTTATGCTGAAGGGAAGCGATCACTTACCTCCTGTCTCATTCAATGTTAAATGTAAGGCCTTTTATGCATAGTAAGGTAATATAGTCGGAAGTAGTGGTCATTACAAGGTAATTGATGCTTCATATATTCGGAATACATTCCATCCGCTACTGGGTATATACTCGAAAAAATTATGGTTAAAAATTCCACAGCCGCCGAGAGAAAACGCAAATACTCTAAATTTAGTTTGAAATTTTACAACAAAGTTAAAAAAATAATTACTCTTGTGAGGTATAGCTTTAAGCCTCTCCAGAAAAGAGAGAAAAACTGCTGGCAGTGACAGTGTGCACACCTGGCATTAAAAAAATGTAATGCGAAAATGAATTTTGTGACTTTTAGTTGTTTACTTAAATTTTTTACTTTTTAAAAAGTAATTTAATTTCTGCCTTTTAAATATAAATTTTCCCAAATTTTTTGCAATTTCAGGAAAATGTTTTACGTCATTCTTTTATTCCTTTCTTTTTAAATTTTTTTTTTTTCGATGCTATTTTAACCATTGACTAAGCCCATGCTTTATAATGTAGCTTTTTCAGTCTTGCTGAACCGTAAATATATTAACAATTTATAGAAGTTTTTTATAACCGAGCACTAAAAAAACATTTATCGCAAACTCAAATGAAATGAATTAATAAAATAAGTTCTTTTTTTTAACTAAGGAAAATGTGCTTAGTAAGATTTTTGAAAAACTAACCATCCCAAAAAGTTTGAAAATCGACGGTGACTTTTTCTTACAGATAAGGCACTCATTGTTTAAGAAAAAAACTGACCTGTTCTTTGCCGGTTTTAATGAAACTTTTATAAACATGATGAAATTGTTTCAGAAAAAGGTATACCATCTCTTAAGCAGAATTACTGTTAAATAGTGTCACTTAAATTTTTATAAACATTTTAATTTTTGTAATAGAAAATTATTATATGAAGTTGATTTTATATACTAAAAAATATTTAAAATTGACTTAAGACATTTCTTGTATTAATTAACATTAATAACTTTTATAATGAGATATACATAAGAAATACAGAATTTTCCTTACAATACAGAATATTTATGGATAGTCACCGTAAGCATACAGCCGCTGACAATAATCAACGTAGAAAAAAATTAAATATTTTATACGTATACTTGAATATCTACTAGAATTTTTAAACATTAAAACCCGGGGAAAATATACTTTTTACCCAAGCTTGTATGAATTGACCTAAGTCAATTATAATTAACAAAACAATTTGAGCATTTTATTTTTAATATGTGGCAGCCTTTTGATTTGAATTCAGAATATAACAAAATTACGGAGAAACAAGAATCAGTTTGTGCCCATTATATAAATGTCTTTACCCAGCACTCTAGTGGACAATAGTGTAAACTTATTTTAGATTGCTTAAGCACTGATCAAACAGTAAAAAGCTTTTTGAATTCGCCGATAAATTTAAAGCTCATTCACTTTAGCAGCATTCTGTTGTCAACATATGTGATTACAGAGATCGGACATTTCATATTCGCCGAATGCTGCGAAAAAGATGCTAACTTCACACCGGTGATTTTTTTTATTATTTACTCAAAATTTTTGAGTATTTACTAGAGATTTGAGAGTAAACCGTCGGTTTTGTGAGACAACGCACGCGACAAATTATGCATATAATGAGCCAGTCGCAAGATGCTTACGGTTATGTAATACGATCTCTCCAATTCTTAATTTTAATGTTGATGAAAACCGTTTTAGACTAAATTTATTTATACTCTTTAATTAATGGCATAATTTATTAAGTTATCTTTATAATAGTCTGTAAGATACATAATCATAATCACATAATTTTTTTTCATTACATGCCTACAAAACAATCTAACATAAGCTTGAAATATCGTTTTTTAAAGAAAACCCCTTTTTTGAAATAAATATTTTAGTATTTTTAATTTTTCGTGAAAAATTTATGTTTTCTGGCACAAAATTTCTAATGACACATTAAAGAACGCTTTAATCGTAAGTTTTTTATTACAAAACAAAAATTATGCAAAATTTGATATAGTAGAGGAACTTCTGGTATTGTGGTATAGGTATTTTTATTCTGCGATTTGTGAAAAAAATAGAAGTCTGTTCTTAGTCAAATGTTATTAGTTTTGATGCTTGAAGTATTGGTAAGAAAATAGTATAGAATAAGAATCTTAGGTGTAATGTGTTATACTGTCTAGGAATGAATTAATTAAATTTAAAAAATCTTTAAGAAAAAAGGTTTTTAATAAATAAATTTATTAGAATTTAATATTTCAAGTTAAGGCCTTTAACCATAATAGACGATTTCCTCCGTAACGAGTAAAAACGTAAGTTTTTAATGTAGTACTTCATTAAAGTACTACATTTTAATGTAGTTACCCGAATTGAGCAAACTGAACGAAACTAAACGAAACAGTTTGACAAGTATTTCGTAAGAACCGCACTGTGTTAACGTAGCAACCAGAGAACTACACAAGCCTACTTTAAGTTTAAGCCTTTTCAAGTACTTGAATTCAAGTATGTATCCAAACTTTAGCCAGCTTGGAAAAATACCAAACAGATACAAGTCATATTCATGCTTGCTCGTTGGCTTGGCTTGTTTAGACTTACTTTGTCGGGCAGAAAATTGAAAAGATTGAAACGATCGACAAAAGCTTGTAAGCTCGCAAGTATGTAATTAATTGAATTTAAAGCAAGTATCCAAAATATTCAATGAGCTTGTATAGAGAGAGCTTAAGTGTAATAGGACTTTTAAGGATTCTGTGGACTTCGTGGTTGGAAGTTTTTGGGGTAGATGATTTCGAATCTGATGTCAAAAATTAAAATTTAAGATGGCGGATAGAGTTGCCACCTAGATTTTTTTTGTATTTTTGCGAATTCTTGTAATTTTGAAATTCTGACAACGGATTTGATTTCGGATATAATGTCACAGTTTTAAAATTTAAGATGTAGGTTAGGGTTGCCACCTTAATTTTTTTTTATTCTTAAGAATTCTGGACTGGAGCGAACTAAAGAGTAAAAATGGGTCGCTGAATCCAAATCCGTGGTCAGAATTTCAAAATTATAAAATTTTGAAATAATATGTGGTGACTCAATAACTTTAAGTTGCATCACCACATTAGTTGAATTCCTAACTTCCATTTTACTTATCTTCTATTACATTGATTTTCAACTTACATTCTCGTTGATTCTTAACTTACATTGTACTTACCTATTGTTGATTATTAATTTACATCTTACTTACCTCAACTTAACATTTATATTATTCTTATGTTAATTTATTTACACTTTGTTATAAATACTTGTTATTATAAAAACATTTGTATAAATATTCATATTTATATCAATCAGAAATTTTCATTTGAAAATTTTAGTTGAATTATATATTTTCAAATAAACAGTTATAAAAATATATTAAAAAAATAAAAATTATAAATCAAAATTAAAAAGTTTGTTGTGCACCAAATACTGGCGATCCTGCCAGGAGACGAACTACAAAAACCAACAACTACAAGTATCGGCATTGTGCGTCCAAAATAGCAAAAACAGCAGCCGCAGTTACAACAGCATCAAACTTCATTGCCAGCACCATCGCTCTGGCAAACGCCACTGCTTTTGGAAACCATAGTGAGTCCGCCAACATCTCCGGCCTCGCTACCATCACCAACGCCGGTAGCACCTGCTCTCCCTAATATATCAACAACCTTGCCGTCCTCGAATTTCCATCATACTACTTTTGCACAACATTTGCAAAAAGTTGGCTGCATACGGAAGTCGCCTCCTACGCATACGTCCAAGGAACGCATTAGTCTCAACTCTCATGTCATGTCAGCAAGCAGCCAGACTTACAACAACAAATGCAAGTGCACCAATAAGAACTCGTGAGGATCCGTATGTTTTCACAGATACAGTGTCAACCACGCCGTCAATATTATTCAATATACAGAAATCAAGAGGAAAATTACCAGAATCGCTTAATACAACTAAATTTATACATAAAAAAATACCCGTCAACGCCACCTCCACTTCAAGTTCCTCATCAGTCGTCGCTTCCACTAGCCAAAGCCACAACAACAACAACAACAACAACAAAAACTAAACAACAACAAAACAACTACAGTAGCAGTAATAACAACAACATCTACAACAACAGCAGCAATAAAAGCAACAACAACAACATTTGCAGCAGCAACAACAACAACATTAACAGCAACAACAACAACAACATTAGCAGCAACAACAATTTTCTTTCTACATAAAAAAATATTTTTGTATACTGTGTTAAATTTTTTTTGACAATTTATGTAAATCCTTTTTGTTTGTTACATTTTATAAAAATTTTTTCAGGTTGCCTTGTTATTCTAGTTTCTCACGAGGTACACACTTAGCTTCTTTTAACGAATATTATACAATCGGTACGTAAGAAACCAATTGTATCATATTCGTAGGCACTCCACTGCACTAGGGTAACACAAGTTAGGAAATACACTAATAGGCATACATTTTAGGAAATTATGAGTCTGTCACACACACCACCACCCGTTCCTAGGCAAACACCTATACCTTCACAAACTTCTGATCCTCTCGCTCACTTTGGCGAAGGCGACCATCGTCCCCTTATACATTTACAGACTGATTTCGTCAATCCATTTGACACTCCAATGCGGTCAGAAATTCAAGAGGCATCAGTTAAGTTGCCACAATTTTGGACAACTTGTCCAGACGCATGGTTCGTCCATGCAGAAATTCAATTTCAATCAAAAGGAATTTCCACTGACAAAACAAAGTACGAATACCTAGTTACAGCTCTACCTCAAGAGGTAATCATAACGGTGCTCGACTTTATTCAAAAACCTCCGTCTTCAAATTTATATGAAGGTTTAAAAAGAACATTAATCGATAGACACACTCTGAGCGAGACTAAGAGGTTCGACAAAATTCTGTCTGGCACCGAGATGGGTGACCAAAAACCATCTCAATTCTATAGAACACTACTCATGTTGGCCGGTACCACAGTTGATAGTGAATTAATCTCTAAAATTTGGCTACGAAAGCTCCCCAAAAGTCTCAATATAGCATTGACCGGATCTAATCACAAAGACTTAGATGAATTATTGAGATAAGCTGACAAACTGTGGGAAGTTATGTCAGAAACAGAAGTAGCTTCAGTTGGCAATGATACCCAACGCATCCCTAAATCTACTGAACTCACGATGATTACGCAATCGTTTGCCGAAACGACCTCAAAGATTCTAACAAGTTTCAACAAACTGGCAATTGAGGTCCAAGAACTAAAAAACGATCGATATCGTAATAATTCACGAGAAACAAATTACCAAAGATACCCAAAACGTAGATCCCCTTCAAGAAGCATATCACGACCTGTCAACTGGGTATGTTGAACCATGTTCATTCAGACAAAACGACACTCAACACAACACAACACAACACAATTCGACAAACTAGGTGACTCCATAATTGCGACGGCTAATAATGGAAGTCAAACAATTCTAACACGCCGTTTTTTTATTTATGACAATGACAACCACATAAATTTTTTAATAGATAGCGGAGCTGAAGTATCAGTACTTCCCGTAAATAAATTTAGACCCCACCAAAAAAATTCAGACTTAATACTGACAGCAGCTAACGGTAGCACGATTGCGACTTTTGGCAAGAAATTACTAAACGTAAATTTAAAACTAAGACGTGCCTTTCCTTTTACATTCATATTAGCAGACATCACACGACCGATCATAGGAGCAGATTTTTTAACAAAATACGGACTCCTAATAGACTTACAACACAAAAACCTCATTGATCCACTTACACAATTAACAGTCAACGCCATCACAGCATTCACAGAAACATCATTACCTAAACTAATTTCACTAGAAAACAAATATACAAATATACTCAAAAATTATCCATCACTGACTACAGAAGCAGACTACAACAAACCAGTTAAACACAAAACAGTACACCATATAACTACAGAAGGACAGCTACCTTTTTCCAGACCCAGACGCCTAGACTCTAACAAATACAAAATTGCTAAAAAAGAATTTGATTTTTTAATTAAAGTAGGCATTTGTCGTCCTTCAGACTCCATGTCAGCGTCTCCTCTACACTTGGTACCTTAAAAGGATGTGAATGACTGTAGACCCTGTGGTGACTATAGAAGACTTAACGCAATTACAATTCCAGACCGCTACCCTTTACCACACATACACGACTTGAATATAGACTTACACAATAAACACATATTTTCAAAATTAGACTTAATCAGAGCATACCACCAAATACCCATGGCTACAGAAGACATACATAAAACTGCAATCACCACACCGTTCGGAATGTTTGAATTTCTAAGAATGCCATTCAGTTTACGAAACGCAGCTCAAACATTCCAACGATTTATCAAAGAAGTACTGAGAGAACTAGACTTCGTTTTCGTATACCTTGACGACATTTTAGTGGCCAGTGAGACAGAAGAAGAACACATTAGACACCTAAATTTAGTTTTTGAAAAACTAGACAATTACGGACTAAACATCAAACCCAATAAATGTATTTTCGGCGTGGACAGAATAAATTTTCTAAGTTACACAATTTCAAACAAAGGCATACAACCATCTCCCGATAGAATTCAATGCATAAAAGACTACCCAAAACCAGAAACAGTCAAACAAATGCAGAAATTCATCGGGATTATTAACTACTACCACAGATGCATTCCAAAACTAGCACACACACTCACACACATTTACGAAATGGTAACTACAGCAACAAAAACAAAGGACAAACACTTAACATGGACAGAAAACACAACACAAGCATTCGCAGAGATAAAAGAAAGTTTCGCTAAGGAAACACTACTTAAACATTTCAATAGTAAAGCAAAACTTTCTATCGCGGTGGATGCATCAAACACTGCTATAGGCGCAGTCTTACAACAAGAACATAATCAAGAAACAGAACCACTGGCATTCTTTTCAAAAAAATTATCTACTACAGAAATAAAATACAGTAGGCGAACTACTAGCCATTTACCTCACAATTAAACACTTTAGACACTATTTAGAAGGACGCACATTTACCATATACACGGATCACAAACCACTAACTTCAGCATTACATTCAAAAACTGAAAGAAGTCCATTTAGTACATTTTAGAAGTACATTTAGAATACATCGCACAGTTTTCCAACGACATCAGACACATTAAAGGTACAGATAACACCGTAGCAGACGCACTTTCAAGAGCTGAGATAGAGGCTTTCACAACCTCAGAGATTAATCTCAAAACTCTACACAAAGAACAAAATATAGATTCAGAACTACAATAAATACTAAACAAACATATTTACAAACTAGAACAAGTACACATACCAATACTTAACATTAAAATTTGGTGCGAACAAACTAATTCAGAAACACGTCCATATATCCCACAAACATTACGCAAACAAATTTTCGAACAAATACATAACATTTCACACTCAGGTACACGAGCTACTCGAAACTCATTACACAAAGATATTTTTGGCCTAAAATGAACGCACAAATCAATAAATGGTCACAAGAATGCATTAGATGCCAACGAGCAAAGATACACAAACATACGAAGACAATCCCACAAAAGATAGACATCCCACACGGACGTTTTGAACACGTTCACGTCGATATAGTTGGTCCCTTACCAATATCACAAGGTTACAGATATTTGCTTACCCTAGTTGACAGAAACACACGTTGGCCCGAAGCGTATCCAATTAAAGATACTAACGCTAACACTGTCGTAGATACACTCCAAAAAGAATACATCTCACGTTTCGGAGTTCCTTTGGAAATTACCACTGATCGAGGACCTCAATTCACGTCCACAACTTTTAGAAACTTCGTTAAGAATCTAGGAAGCAAACACATTACCACTTCTGCTTATCATCCACAAGCTAACGGGATTGTAGAAAGGTTTCATCGTCAACTGAAGACGTCTATAATAGCAAGCAACAATCAGACAAATTGGTACACAGAGTTGCCACTAATTCTTCTAGGACTCAGGTCCACGGTCAAAGAAGACATTAAAGCTTCACCCGCTGAGATGGTATTTGGACAAACACTCAGGCTACCACAGCAACTAGTAATACATAGTCAGAATTTTAATCCATCGGACACCTTAGCCATACTTAAAGAGGTAGTAGAAAACAAAAAGTCAAACATTACGCATCATAACACTAACTTCCAATCGTATATACCTCGAGCCCTCAGTACTTGTAATTTTGTTTTCGTACGCAACGACACGATCCGCAAAACACTACAAGAACCGTACGATGGCCCCTTCAAAGTGGTTGAGAGAACACCAAAATATTTCACAATTCGTAGACATAACACTAACACAACAGTCAACATCGATAGAATAAAACCAGCCTCCCTAGACACTGAGACAGCACAGACACAGTTAACCAAACATAAAGATACTAAAAAAGCACACTTTAACCTGTTAGCGAATACTACCAAAAATTTTTTTAAAAAGGAGGGGGAATAATGTGGTGACTCAATAACTTTAAGTTGCATCACCACATTAGTTGAATTCCTAACTTCCATTTTACTTATCTTCTATTACATTGATTTTCAACTTACATTCTCGTTGATTCTTAACTTACATTGTACTTACCTATTGTTGATTATTAATTTACATCTTACTTACCTCAACTTAACATTTATATTATTCTTATGTTAATTTATTTACACTTTGTTATAAATACTTGTTATTATAAAAACATTTGTATAAATATTCATATTTGTATCAATCAGAAATTTTCATTTGAAAATTTCAGTTGAATAAAATATTTTCAAATAAACAGTTATAAAAATATATTAAAAAAATAAAAATTATAAATCAAAATTAAAAAGTTTGTTGTGCACCAAAAATAGGGTTGCCACCTCATAATATGTATTTTAAAGAGTTTTAAACATCATTTATCAGTGTTAAGGGATCGTTGGTTTCAAATCTAAAGTCAGAATATTAAAATTCAAGATGGTGGATAGGGTTGCCACCTTAATTTTTTGTATTTTTATGAATTCCGGTCCCGGCAAGAAAAATGGTATACCAAAAATGGGTCGCTGAATTCGAATCCGTGGTCAGAATATCAAAATTGTAAAATTATAAAATTTTGAAATAATAGGGTTGCTTTTATTTTTGAAAATAAAAATTAATTCTTAAAAATAAAAAAATTAAGGTGGCAACCCTATCCACCATCTTAAATTTTAAAATTCTGACTTCAGATTCGAAATCAGCGACCTCTTAACACTGATAAATGATGTTTAAAACTCTTAAAAAACATATTATTAGGTGGCAGCCCTATGATTTCAAAATTTTATAATTTTAAAATTCTGACCACGGATTCGGACTCAACGACCCATTTTTGGTATACCACTTTTTTTGTGAGCCCCGAATTCATAAAAATACAAAAATTAAGGTGGCAACTCTATCTGCCATCTTGAATTTTAAAATTCTGACTTAAGATTCGAAATCAGCGACCCTTTAGCACTAATAAATAATTTTTAAAATTCTTAAAAATACTTATTATTATATTATATAATTATATTATACAATACTGTGGTAAAAATTAAGGTGACAACCCTAACCTCCATCTTTAATTTTAAAACAGTGACATTATATTCGAAATCAAATCCATTGTCAGAATTTCAAAATTAAAAGAATTCTCAAAAATAACAAAAAATTAGATGGCAACTCTATCCGCCATCTTGAATTTTAAATTCTGACATCAGATTCGAAATCATCTACCCCCTAAAACTGCCAACCACGGAGTCCACAGATCCCTTAAAAGTCATATTACGCTTGAGCTTTTCCTATACAAGCTCATTAAATTTTTTGGATACTTGCTTTAATTGGATACTTGCCTTCAATTTCAAGCTTTTCAAGCTTTTTGCCGAAAGCATCAAGCTTTCCTTTACATGAAACTTCGTGCCGTTTGCTTGTAAGCTAGCATACTTGCAAGTCGCAAGCTGTCGTGGTCTTATTTATATTCAATTACAAGCTATACTTGATTCAAAATTATCAAGCTCAAGCTAGCTTGAACTTGTATTTTAAGCAAGTACTTGAAATAGACTTCAAGTAGGCTTGTGCAGTTCTCTGGTAGCTACTCGTCCAAAACAGCTGTGCTAAGTGCGTTTTTATTTTAATTTCATCAATTTGTTTCAATTTCACCATTATTTCACTCATCTTTCATAAATCTTTATTAAAAATTAAAAAATGCACAAATTTAATAAATAAATAACACTCGATTGCCAACTGATCAGCTGATCAGACGTGTTGAGCAACTCGTTTCATTTTGGGTTAACTCCGCAATCATCCGTAACGAGTGCAGACGTTCTTCAAGTTACTATCGTCTCGTTTCGTCTATTTTGGTTGGGCCTTTAAGCAAAAGAAAACGTTTATAATTCAATGAATAAGAAAATGGCAAGAGAAAACAGAATGACAACAGTTTTGCTTCAAAAACTCATTACATTTTTAAGTATCGGTGCAACGTAAAAAAAAGTGTTACTTATGCGCAAGTTAAAAAGTATTAACAAGAAAAAATATTTAATTCCGCCACATGTTTAATTCTGCAGATGCACATATATAATCATAATACCACATTAGCTGCCAAGATGTATACCACAAAAGCCAATTTGATATGGTCAGGTATAAAAACTTTTAAAATGAATAGCATTGAGAACTAACAAAATGTATCGCTAATTAATCAAATCTTAACACTTACCTAAAATGCAAAAAGAACGCAATAATAGATAGCTCGTTGTTTTCTTTAAAAAATTTCACCGACTTTGGAACAGTAAAAAAGTCTATCCAACGCCTTCACATGTCTTTTTCAACTGATCGAAATCGTGTTTGGTTTCGTTGATTTTCTTGAACTCTATTCTCTTTTTTATGAGTTTACACGAATTAAAGCAAGATTGCCTCAAAATAAGTTTCGCGGAACCGGAGATATTAGCTTATACCACATTATCCTCCTATACCATAATACCTGAAGTTCCTCTAGGTTTTTATTTTAATGATTATACAAAAATTTTAATAAGTAAGTTGGTGGCACTCATGCTTATAATAGTATGACATTTTTTCATTCTAAAATGTTTGCTTGTTAAACGAATTTAAGTGTTAAATCATTGCATTTTTGGTCAAGAGTCAAATGTTTGGTCAACTGATAATAAACTAATTATTCAATATACGAAAATATTGTATATATATACTTTTTCTTATGATGCTTTTGCTTTCATAGTGTTAACTTTACGACGGGTCTTATAATTAAACTTTGTAGTTTATAGCCTTAAATTATGTAGATTTTTGAAAATCATTATTTTAAATCATAAAATTGTGTGCAAATATTACTGCCTTTGTACGCAGCAATATGTAAAAACAAATTTAATGGCATGCATGTTGGTTTATTTTAAGGACCGTACAAACCTGAAACAAACATCATAAAAATTACGACTAATTAAAAGCGAAACATGAATTTATAACGAATGTTATTTTAACATCGACTTGCCACAAGTAAAACTGCAAAACTGGTCAACTTGACCCAATGTTTGCAAAATGTTAGTCCGACATTTTGTGGTCCGTTCGTATACCCGCAGTAAAGCCGCAATGTTGAGCTTGATGCCAAGCGGATGTTGGCTGAATAGAAGCGTTCCAGCTGCCCCTACTTGTTTGTGTGTGTGTGTCAGTGCTTAACACTCGACATGACAACATACAAAAATGTAGCTTTGACAGTTAGTTGAAAGTTTAAATTTGTGACAGACTCGCCGTCGCGTCATTACTTATTAGTAGCTAAGTTTGTGGTAGTTGACGATGCACAGTGCTTTGTGTAGTGAAAAAAATCAGAAATTTTTTGTCTCCAAAATGGTTCTGAGGTTGAATTTAGTTATATTGAGATTTATAATAATTGCGTTAAAGTTTTCTTATTATGTGTTTGCAATCTGTATTGTAAGTGTTGTCTGGATGAATTGCTTACCTCATTGTCGAATTGTGCAATTGATTACGACCATTATGTTATGTGTGGCGGTTTTAATATTAATTTGTTATCCGGAGATAATGTCGTTTGTTGTTGGTCTGAAGTTGGTCTTCAAAAAGTAAATAATAGTACGCCCTCTTGCTTCGCAAATAATGTCTCTCCGAGTCTGTTTGATTTGTTTGATTTTGCTGGTTTCTTAGCTCAGTTAATGATAAGCTAAATTTTATAAGATATACGCACTGTCTGATGCGCATGTTCCGTCAATTACTCGTCAGATCTCTAACAGATGTTATGTTAGCAATTAAAACACGCTATAAAATTTACAATCGCTAGAAAATAAATCCCACATCTAATTGGGAACAGTACAAACGAGCAAAAAATGAAGGTAACTCGACTGTTAATTTATCTAAACGTCTTTTATTTATGAACAAGTTAGAATCAGCATTACCTTCCAAAGAGCTTTGGAACAATTTAAAACAGGCTGGTCTATGAAGTGTAAAACATTGATCCTGGTATTCTTAATTATTATTTTATTGCTAGTTCAGGGTCTTCTGATAATTTGTTGACTAATACTGAATGCACTTTAACTTCTGTAAGTTTTTTTAATTTTGAGTTTGTTTCTGTTAGTGAGAGTGACTTTTCTGATTGTGTTAATAAATTAAAGTGTAATGCCGTGGGTGAAGATTGAATATCTATTAAATTCATTATTATTATGTTACCGCACATTTTGAGTCCATTAACCCACATTCTAAATCACTGCTTCACATGATCATGCTTCCATGAGGTTTGGACAGCAGCGACCATTGTTAACATTGCTAGAAAATCCAAGGCTCGTGATACATCTGACTTTCGGCCTGTAAGTCTGCTATCATCGTTGTCAAAAGTCTATCTATTTTGTCAAAAAACTTTTTTAATTTCTTACATCAGGTTCGAAATCAGCTACCTTTAATAATGAAAGCACATATGCAAAGAGTATAAAACAAACAAACACATTTCCACCCGAGTGTCAAGAAACTTTTTGAAATTTTAACAATATATTCGGAATCAGCAATTATTGCATCTACAAAGAGCATAAAGTCAAAAAACACATTTTTAGGGTCCACCCTAGAGTCAAAAGAAAGGTTATGGGGTTAACCCTTTTTGAAATTCTTACATCAGGTTCGAACTCAACGACCCCTTAATACTTCCAGCATATATATACAAAGAGTATACAAAAAATACATTTCCAGGGTCCGCCCTAGTGTCAAAAAACTGTTTTGAATTCTAACATTGGATTATGCCAACACATACACAAAAAGTACAAAACTCCTAATATGGCTCCAAATTTTTCGTGTTGTTGTGTTCCATATAATATTTGGGCCCTTCTTCATTTTTCGTTTTGGGCCCATTTTTCCTAAGGCCATTTTGGATCCATAGAAAGAGTATAAAACAAAAAAACACATTTTTATGGTCCACCCTAGTATCAAAAAAATTTTTGAAATTCTAACATCAGATTCGAATTCAGCAACCACCGCAACTACAAAGAGTATAAAGTAAAAAAAACTCATTTTTAGGGTTCACCCTAGTATCAAAAAACTTTTTGAAATTCTTACATCAGGTTTGAAATCTGCGACCCCTTATACTGCAAGCTCAAATTATGTGTCTGTTTGCAGTCTTCTCGATACACTGAACCAAAAAGGTACATTATATTAATGAAAAGGTGCATTTATTTCAATGAATTATTCATTGATTTTGGTCTAATGAACTGTGGTCATTGATTTCAATGAATTTTCTTCATACTTTAATGAATAGTTCATTAAACTTAGTGATTTTCAATGAATGGTTCCTTGAATATCAATGAACACTTCATTGAATTCAATGAACACGTTCATTAAAAAATGCCAAAATTAATGATTTTTCAATGTAAAGCTCATTGAATTCAATGTAAGGTTCATTGAATTGAATGTATAGTTCATTGAATTTAAAGTATAGTTCAATGAACCTTACATTGAATTCAATGTATAGTTCATTGAATTCAATGTATAGTTCATTGAATTCAATGTATTAAAGTTCATTGAATTCAATGTATAGTTCATTGAATTCAATGTATAGTTCATTGAATTCAATGTATAGTTCATTGAATTCAATGTATAGTTCATTGAATTCAATGTATAGTGCATGCCGCAGGATATTTTAATTGAAATAATTGAAAAATGTTAAAGCACACATCTACGGCTCTAATAAAACTAGCAAATTGAAATTTTACACCATCCATGAATGAGGAATGAAGAGACGTTCTTCTCGCCAACAGCAAGGATTAATAGTTGAATATTTTCGCCTGGTTGAATATTTTCGACTTCCTGGATGCTGCTTCCAACAAAAACGAATGCCTCTTGGGAACTGGTAGTTGTATGCTTTAGGAAAGTTTTTCTTCCAAAGTTGTCCTTACTGCATACTTTTTGAGTGGGCACCAAATACCCATGAAGGCTCCAAAGAAGTTTTATAGCAGTACTGTCTGGAAAGATATTAATTGAAAAAAATAACTATTTATTTATTTAGCCTCGAGAAAAATTAAGCTTACCACTGTAATTAGTGAAATCTTAAATTTCTGCCAACTTTGCCCGCACAGCTTTATCTTTTATGTGGTTTTCATCCTTTAAAAATGGAAACATTTTTTGAAAATTATGGCAGCAGTCACTTAAAATGCCAGGTATATTTCCTATTATTTACTAATACTAATAGTAATTCAACAGATTTAAATTTTCTTTTACATTCAAAGCACAACATTTTCTTCACTTTTAATTTAAGTTATTATCACCTTTTATCTAAAATTTACACACACAATTGCCACACGTCTTCACAACTTCGCGTTTCACTTCAAACAAAATTGGGAAGGGAATAAATTAGTATGCATTGAATTTAATGAACTGAATACATTGAATTTAATGAACTATGCATTGAATTTAATGAACTATACATTGAATTCGATGATTTATACATTGAATTTAATGAATTATACATTGAATTTAATGAACTACACATTGAATTTAATGAACTATACATTGAAATCAGTGAACAATACATTGAATTCAACGAATGATACATTAAATTCAATGAACCATTCATTAAATTCAATGAACTATACATTGAATTCTATGACCTATATATTGAATTTAATGAACTATGCATTGCATTTAATGACCTAAACATTGAATTCAATGAACTGTTCATTAAAAATCAATGTATGGTTCGTTAAAATTTGATTTACAACTGGAGTCAATGTACTTTTCATTGATATCAATGAAAAGTCCATTAGAATAATGAAAACAAATCACTGATATTTATTTAGACATTTTTAATGAATATAACTTCATTGATTTCAATGAACAGTACGTTAAAAACTATGAGCAATTTATTAAAATTCAATGATTTTTTCATTAAAATCAATGAATTAATTTTAACGTATGCTGTTCATTAAATTTGTTTTTTCTGTGTACTCTCACTCATAAACACACAGCAATATCACTGTAACGTGACGATTCCTAACCGCAAGACGCGTAAAAGAACTTCGTTAAAAAAATTTTCTGAAAACAGAAATTGAGAACACTGCAAACCTCCATAACCAAGAAAATTTATAAGATTTCTGTATTAGGGTATATATACCCATTAACACTAAATATACCGACAATTTCACAATGTGAAATAAACCGACACAAGTTAGATTGACTGCTCTTAGAAAAGTATTGTTGGTAAGGTTTATTATATTACAGATGTAACGCCCTCGTTGTAGAACTTCCATAAAATCTTATCAGTAAAACGGCATTTGTAAATTGAGGTTGGATACTGAATTCCAATGCTGTGCGACCTATACTTCAAAAGCAATTCCGTATTGCAAATTTGGGTTGTACCTCGGCTGGCAGCATTTTTCAGCGCTCATTAAATGTTATTAGTGAAACGGCACGTATAAATTGTGGTCTGTACGATCTATACTTCCTATTTGATATCACAAATTTGTACTGTGTGGGAGGTTCCACTCCCCTTTGTATCACACCCATAAAATGATTATAGCTAAAGGCAGCATTATCATATCATAACAACGGAAAGCAATGTGTGTTCGAGTCTGTTTTGATTTTTTTGGCATGTCGTACCACATTTTATTTTTTGGTTTTTTTCTAATTTCATCTTCCAATTCTAATTTCCAATTTCATTTAAACTCGTAATGTATTTTCAAATGGAATAACAGAAAGAAGAAGTTTTACAGCTAATTGAACTTTGTAGAGGCTTTAAATGCATTAGAAATTCATTCATTACTCAAATTTTCACGTTTAAGTATAGTGTAAAGTATAAAAATGTGGTGCGACTCTGTGAGATAATCTTGTAGCGATCTTATTTAATAAAATCCATACATATTTTTCATTAATTAATATTTAATTAATTTTCACATATATTTTTATATCTTAGTTAAGATTTACTTCTTATGTACATTTACATTACTGTATCACTTTGAGTTGAAGTTCACTACTTTGTAAACATAGTTACTACTTTCGAACTTGAAAGCAACCCTGATGCCTATAACTTAAACTCTATTCGGTATCGCAAATTTTAGCTGTATGAGAAGTATGCCCTCTTTTCTAATGCAGAAACCCTTCTTGGTATGTGTTTAATAACTTCTTAATTAACATAAAAATCAGTTCAGACATGACCTAAATTACCAAATTAGTATTTGGTATTATATTTTAGTATTATACGATTAAAACCGTTCGATATATAGAATTTATATTGATTTTTCGGCGGTGGGCGTGGCAATAGTTATACTGCGACCGCTTACTAGTCAAATATGTTTTAAGATCAGTTTAGCGGTTTTGGAGTCTATACGTGATATACAAACATACATCCAAACATACAAACATACATACATCCATTTTTATATGTATAGAAGACTTATTTAATTGTCACTGAAATGTAATGACAATCGTTTCAACTAACAAAATTAAGGTGAGGTAGGAATATGAAAATAAAATTGTAAAACCAGTCATTTTGACTGGTGTGGTAAATCTAGTGTTAAGGTATCCCTCATTTCCAAAAGATTTATTTTTGTTAATGCCATAGACTAAAAATATTCCGTTTGATATAAAACTAAAATCTATATAGTTTAGAGCCGATTGATGAATTTAAATCTCGCTCGAGATTAATTGAAGAAAACACAATAATTGAAGCTATTTGGATAAATTTTTTTACCATATGTGATCCCCTTTTACGCTGCTTGTCGGAAAAACGACCACCATATTTTCTCTCGTAACAGACAAAATTTCAACTCAATAAGCAATTTGAGCATTTGTAACTTACTTTTTAACCTCGAGTGATGACACATATTTTGAATTTTAACACATTTTCTGGAAAAGATAGGTAGGAAATGATATAAAATTACTTTCTATTTATTTTCAAAATTTGTATGTACAAAAAGCACTGTGCTTCGCATTTTGCGCATACAAAGTTCTATACAAATTTTGTGTGATTAATTTTTGAAAGCTTTTACGTTTGGCTTGCGAAAACAATTATAAACTTTTCAACAGCTTCATATTAAGTAAAAAAACACATTTAAATAAACTCTGCATTAATGTACCAAAAAGGTGTATCTTTAAAAAGCTAAAATAATATTTTAAAGTTCATCATGACTTAATCATGACTTTAATCTCAACTTATCTATTTTTTATATTTATGTCAAAACCTTTTGTTTCTTGTTTAATTTATTTATTTCATCAATGCAGTGCAACCAAAGTCACAAATGAATCAGTGCTGCCCGAAAATTGGCGGAAACGCAAAAAAAAAATGTGTACAAAAAGACTAAGTTAAATAATAATCTGACGGTAAAATCTTCAACCTAAACTAAGCAAACAAACCAAACTTTTCAATGCGACGCTAACGTTACTTTAAGTGTCCAAAAACAATGGAATATGAATCAACAAAACGTCTATCCATTTTGTTTGTGTCCTGCCATCAACAAGCGAAAGCAGCGAAAACTTTCTTTCATAACTTTTTAGCATTTTAAAGAGTTCAAAGCGCGACTTCATTGACAGTTACTATCTAGAGCAATAAATGGCCACAAATGTTGGCCTGTTTTTGGTTACTTCATTGATTGCAACAACAACACCAACACTCCCAAAAACTACAAAGTCTTGCCACATGTTTGGAGTAGCAAATGTGGCCCAGTTTTGCCCTTCCCTCTTTCCCTCACAACTCAAGACCATGCCACTTTTAATCAGATGTGGATGCAGAACTTCTGCGGTGGGACCCAATGAGCCCCCAGAAGCTCAAATTTTTATTTTAACAAAAAAATTTAATAACAATTTTGCTATAAATGCTATGCTTTTTAACTGGTACTGTAATTTGGTGCAAGAGTATATAGACTTATAACAAAACAAGATCAAGAAAGTAGACGGAATTCCACAAAGAAAAACACTAAATCGCGAATAATATTGACACTAGGGTAAAAAAATTCGTTACAAGAATGGATAAAATTATGACGAAAATTTATCATATTCTCTAAAAAGGAAGAAATAAAAACTTTAAAAACCAACTTTAAAATCACTACAAAGTAAAACATAATTTTACATTACTTTTGAAATTAATTTCTTGGTCAAATTTGATAATTTGTTTATATATGCTATATTGGAAATTTTGTTTTTATATGTTTTATCATAAATTATTTAAGTCCTGAAATTAAGATCAGCGAGTAACAGTCGCACTTCCCAACAAACAAAAACTCTCGATACTGTGTACAGTGATCGAAAGCGTTTATTTAATAAAAGTCTGATTATATTAGCGCCAACTTTAAAAACTTTACATTTATCAGGAAAATAATATATGAAAATAATTATGATAAAACGAATTAGAAAAAAAAAAAAAAAATAATAATATTTTCAATATAATAATATATAACTAAATTATGAAATTTGACAAAGAAATTAATAGGACAATTAGCATAAAATTATTTTTTACTTTATACTGATTTTCAAATCGGTTTTTTTTTAAGTGAAACTTTTTAGACGGCGATTTGTTTGTTGAGAGTAAACTTTTTCAAGTCTCGTAACGAAAAATATATTTGATGATTCGAGCCTCGTCACAAAAAATTTGTCTACCTTCGCAGATACGATTGAGATATAGGCTGACTTCGTAAACGCATTTATGCAATGCATCAGTGTGTTTTATTTTGAATTGATTCGAAGCTTATCAACCAAAACTGCAAAACTATACTTTTTTTAATAATATCATCAGAGTTGCTCAGTTTTGGTTAGTGAGCGTCGGAAAAATTAAAAATAAAATACACTGATGCATTGCATAAAAGTACAAACCTGCATGTTCTCCTCAGATCGTTCATTGCTCACTTCAGACAACTGTCTGTCGATTAGATTCTTCTGTCGAAAGGAAACTAGTTTAATTTTTGTTTACTTTTATTGTAGAATCGCATTACAACTACAAATGGTTTTTGTGTGCACGAGCAATGAACTAAGTCGAGGATGGAATTTATATGGGGGTTACACGAGATAGTCTGTTAAGACAGTGCAGAAGACGCATGAGTTGTCAAACTTTGTGTCTGTATGTAAGCGTCCAGACAGTTGCCAAGACAGTAGACAAAATAATCAAATATTTTCATTTTTCTATTTTTTGCAATATTTGTATTGGAACCCCCAGAAGGGTAACAGATAGGGTGTAGGTGTAGATGTGTACGAGATAGTTAAGGAACATTTTTTGCCACACCTCCTTTAGCCACCCACAAATCAAAAAAAGTTCTATACTTCGGACGGTTTTGATCGCATTAGACTAAAATTTAGTAATATACTTTTTTTTGTGTTGTATGGGAACCTCCAGAAGGGTGGCAGACAGACCATAGGTGTGTTTAGAAGTTTCACTTATGTACTGTATACACGCTATACTGTGATTTTTTTTTAAAGTTTTTATTTCTTGCATTACGTGTGCATTACATTTCTTGTGGCGGCCGTAGCCTAGTGGGTAGAGTGCGTGGCTTCTAAGCTAAAGAACCAATGGTTCAATTCCAGCTCAGACAGAAAATTTTTCAATTGAATTAATTTTTCTGTTCGGACGTCACCTCTCTGCAGACAACGGCAAACCTCAGAAAGTAAAAATTGCCATGTAAAGCTTCTTGAGAACATAAGCCGTTCGGAGTTGGCATAAAACATGTAGGTTCTCGGTCATTTGTGATCAAACATTTAATAACACGCACAACACAATTGATCAATAGAAGCTAGGTCAAAGTCCTTTCAAGGGCTGAAATGGCCAGTTTATTTTATATTTTATGTTTTATTTCTTGCATTACAGAGAATATGATAAATTTTCGAAATAATTCTAGCCATTCTTGCAACGAATTTTAATACCATAGTGTCAATTTTATTCGTGATTCAGTGTTTTTCTTTGTAAAATTCCGCCTAATTTCTTAATTCTAATTCTAAGTTATAATTCTATATACTCTTGCACTGAACTTCAGTACTGTGTCAATATTAACTGAGATACAGTGTGTTTCTTATTGTGACAACTCCTTTGTCGAATCCCACCCACTTTCTTCTTCGTGTTTTGTAATAATTCTACCCGTTCCTGTAATGAATTTTATTTATCTAGTACCAATATTATTTGAGATACAATGTTTTTCTAATAGTGACACGCTCTTTGTCGAATTTTGCCCTCTTTCTTCATCGTGTTTTGCAATAATTCTACCCATTCTTCTTACGAATTTTTTTCTTGACTTGAATTACTTGTAAAAATTATGCCTACCCCTAAAAAAAACAGTGTTTTTTTTAATATTTCACGCCCTTTTGTCAAATACCGCCCACTTTGTTAGATGGGCACTACCGTGTTTAATGTGTCTATCTGTTGACAAAAAAATTACAGCAATCGGGCAAGTGCTTTAGGAGTTATCGATGTACATACATTAAAAAAAAAAAACCATAGTAACCAACGAACTTGAGAACCTCCTCCTTTTTTAAGTCGATTAAAAACGGGCGCAATTTTAAATTCTGCGTTTAATACTTATCTTGAATTGATTGTCTGCATATCCTGCAAATTTGTCATTGATCTTATGTAAAAGTGATAACATTTTTATTATGTAGCCCCTCCCCCACAAGAAGTTTCTACTTCCGCCGCTGCTTCAAATTAAATATTGGCCCATTCAAGGATGCCTTCGCGTAGCTAGCAACACGTTTTTCACTCGTGCTTCTTTAACTTGGTGGCAGTGAGTTCTGGTTTCTGTACTTTGGTTGACCTTTTTGTTGATTTCTTCTTGTTTTTGTTGTTTTTGCCTTAACATGTTGCAGATTGGCAGTTTGTCGATTGCAATCACGTTTAGGCGCAGTTGCCATTTTTGTGTGTTGGCAACATAGCACAGGTTCGGTTGGGGCTCTGTTTTTTAATTTTTATTTTTTTTTTGTCTACTTTTTATTTGCTCCACCCCCGGAGCAATGATTATTTTTGTAGCAGCCCACATTTGCATGCCGTTTAAATTATTTTGCTGGAGTAAATTTTTGTCATTTTCTGCGGAAAATCTTAAAAATATTGAACTAATTCTGAATTTTAATTATCAACAACTTTAAATTAGTAAATGAAAACAAGCACTCACAAACACTACACTACAATCGCATAAAAATTACCACAATCATTATCATTCCGTTACGTGAGATACACTAAATGAGTACATTTCTTAAACCATTTTTTATACAAGTCTTCTCAATTTTCTTCTCAAAACAAGTCATATTTTAAGCAGTTTTCAGGTTGGTGGATACTGCCTGGATATAATTTATTTTATTAACTGAATTCTTTTTATAATGCTGACCGCATCGCAGTGTGATTTGTTTTTTAATTTAAGAAGTACAAAACTCTATCACATTTCTTGTTGAATTTGAAAAAAAAACAGATTTTTCCGAAAGAAATATATTAAACTATTTAAAAAAACAATAACAATAAAAAAGTTAAATAAATATTCCTGTGTCGATAAACAACAATTGCATAAATCGACTTAAGGTACTATTACAGTGTGTAGCTATAAAAAAACACCTTTTTTATTAATTTTTTTTACCTCGTATTATTAATTTTAATGATTCAAATTTTTTACATAATGAAGAATTATTCATGAGGAAATAAAAAAATTTTTTTTGTCTTTATAGTTGTTGTTAATTTTCTACAGAGCTTTGAAGTTAGCGTGCATAAAAAACTGTTTCAATTGGCTTCTCATCTCCAGCATTTACAAAGCGTCTGAAAGTAAAAAATCATAGTGCATTCTTGAGTTAAGGGATGTAGTTGAGCACTCAACCTACGCAAATAAAAAAAAATAAAAATAGCATGCGTTGAAAAAAAAATGCACAAAAAACCCCCTTTTTTACCGAAACTTTCAGCTATTCAAAAAAATTTTTATAAAAGTTTTTTGACTTTTTATAGCTCTTAACAGAGTCTACAAAAATCATAATGAATCCAGATTCATTGAAATCGATCAAGTAGAACTCCAGAGATCTTAGAAGCCGATTCGAAAAACCTTGTTTCGAAAAAAACGCGATTTAAGATTTAAAGGTTCTTTAATATCACGCGACATACGAAGATATGTTATAACTTTTTTCTATTTGATTTTTTTTTTTTTAAATTTTGTATGCATATTGTTAAGACCTTAAAAACCCATATTCTAACGAAATTTATTTTTAATTTTTTACACACTTTAATAGTACCTTAAGACAGAATTGAGTTATTGATTTAACTGTATTCCACGAATATAATACTCCAAATGCACTTAATCTGGAACTTTTACCATGACCCTAGCCAAAGTTTTGACACAAAAACAAAAGACCCTTCCATATAACTTATTTGGTGGTTGAAAACTTTGAAGCAGGATTTCTAGAAACTTTGAAATAAGACTAAAGCTGTTGCTGCTTATCGACACATATTTAAGTATTTGATTTACATTTTGTCAAAATTGGATCTTTATTCAAACAATAATATATTGAATGATACGCCTTAATTATATGTCAGCCTTCCAACAAGAATAACTTCCGCCTTGACTAACATTTTTATACCTCCATGCTAGAGAAGTTAATCTCGTGATCCCAAAATCCGGGATCCCGGTCGATTGAAGCCCCTTTAAATCCCGGGATTTTATATTCGGGGTCCCGGGATCTTTAAATAAAAAATTTCTATTGCAAATATTCATGTTATTTAAGTTAATATGAATATAGAATTAGAAAAACCTTTTATTGAGGCTGAAAAAGATTGTAAGGACGATGAGTGTGAATCACTGGAGCAATGACTTTGCAAAGTTTTAGAATAATTTGCAACATCGGGAATTCAGCTAGCTATATATTACAATATTGTTAGATATTCTTACTTAAGAAATAATTTTGTTTTGTGGTGAAGGCAATCGTGATCGAAACTTACAAAATTGCTTGCGATTAAAGTACAACTATTTCTCCAACTAGAATAGAATCAGAACGGTGCTTCTCATCAGTGCTCTATATTTCTAATAATATCCAAACAAAACTCTCTAATGAAAAGTAAGACGCGTTGATCAGTATAATTTTTACTTGAAAAAAAAATTAAAACAAAAAATTTAATTTTAAAAAGTCTTTTTCAACCTTAATTTGCCTTAAACACATAAGATTTATAATTTATAAAATTTATTTAACATTTATGGAACCTTAAACTGTTCCGTATTTTATTTTTTATATTTTTTGTTCCTTAAATTAATTCAATTTGCTATTCATTAATATTATTTAAGTTTTTTTTTTTGTTTATTACCAATAAGGATATTCACAATTGTGTGGTATCGTAATATTGCGGGTTTTTTTGCCATAGTTGAAAACCACAATAATGAGCACCGTTTAAAATAGAATTTGTGATTGGAAACCTCCCACTATAGCTTTT